>BHFT01018960.1:0-17993 GCA_004320025.1 Laticauda laticaudata
CTTACATTGTTGCTTTTTCAGTTCAACCCAGTCAACCAAAACTTTCTCTTCTTATCTTCCTCCTGCACATTCTTTTCCGGTTGATTTCTTCTTAGTGGTGGCCATTTCTGGCCACCACTGCAACCGCCTTCGGGAAAGGGAGTAATGGCCAGTTGAGGAGGAGAGATGTGGCTCTCCTTGACCCTGCTGGCAGTCTCCCCCCTCTTTACTACCTCTACAGGATGGCTTAGCCCCGAATCCAGCTGGCTTGGGGTGCTCCAACAGCGAGCATGGATCGAAACTATGCATGATCACAAATTTCAGTCTATCACCGAAGAAGCTCACACCGGAAGTCCCAAGTTCAAAATTATTTCTATAGTTTAGGGAAAATAAGTAAGATTATTAAAAAACTTAGTGATTTTTCATCCTGAATATCATTCGTGTGTGAGTTTATTTTCCTCCCTAGCATATAATCAGAGAATATTTGCATTAAAGTACTAATTTGGTTTACATTCTGTCTTTATTTGTAGAACTCAAGGTGTGGTGGCATATGTAATTCTCTTTCTTCCCATTCCTCCCCCTATGAGATAGGTTGGACTGGCAGATAGCATTTCACCCAAAGTCACCCAGTCAGCTTTCATCCTGAAAGGAAAGATTAGAACTCATGGTCTTTTAGCTTCTACAGAAGCCCAGCATCTTAACCACCTCTGTCATCATCCTCTTTTAATGATCCCATAATCTCTTGTGGGGTGGAGTCTGAGCAGCTGAATGTTTACTGGCCAGATGCCCTTCCTGTCACCAATGTGGAGTTATATTCAGCAGATATATTCTCAGTGTGCCCAGAGAGAAAAATATCTGCCTCTACCTAGGATCGAACTCACAGTATCCTGAGGTGAGAGCTCCACCTCCAGGCTACTGCACCATTCTTCTCCACATCTGTCTCTCTTGATATTTCCTAACAGTCATTTAAGCCCATGTCACACTGCACCAACGGATGCAAAGAGGATGTAAAACGGACAAAAAAGCTTGCCATCCTTGGTTAACGCGATGTACTCCTGCCCTCCATTTTGCTTCCTCTTTATCCGTCCAGCATCCGGTTTATTGAATTGTTTCATCCCTCAGAAAAGTTTTGAGGCTGCTCAAAACTTTTGCACGGAAATGTATCAAATTCGTCCGTTCTGCATCCTCTAGCATACGGGGACATCTTGTTCTGCAATCCAATTATGCATCTGCTATATTCCTAGCACCCACTGTGCATCCGCACAAGCTTCAAATCCGTTCCACACTTGTAAACGGACGCAGGGAGGAAAACGAATGGATGCGTAGCTTCAGTACACGATGGAGAACAGATGAAAGTGAGCATGCTCATCTGCTCTGCATCCGCTCTGCATACTGCTCTGCATCCGCTCTGCATCCGCTCTATCCGCATCCTCTACGCGTCCTCTGCATCCTCTTACGCATCTCGCTCGCTCAGCATGCTCTCTCACGATGCTTAATCCTTGGCACCGCATCCTCTACCTGCCTGATCCGCTCTGCCATCCGCTCTTGCATCCTGCTACGCATGCCGCTCTGAATCATCTACGCAATCCTCTAGTGCATACTCTACGCATCTGCTCTGCACCTTCTATATATACATCCTCTCTGCGTCCTCCCCACGTCCGTTCCTTTCCGTGTTATCCACTCTGCTTATGCAAATTTTTGCCCCTTCTGAGAGTGGATAACAATGGATGGAACATTTTGCTCGTCCGTTGTGTCCTTTTTGCATCCGTTGAGCAGTGTGACATGGCCTTTGGCAGAGGTGTTGCTGGATTTTGGTTTTTTTTTGTTTAAAGTACTTTTTTGTTTAAAATACTAGAGACTTGTGCAAGATCTTAATGAGAGATCATCTCAGGGTCACTGGAGATCTTTAAGTTGTTGTGGTGGGTTTTGTTTTGGGTTGTTTTCCTTCTCCCCCTTTTGGTGCCTTTAAGTCAGAGTTGACTACTGACCAGCTTTCTTGGCAAGACTTTTGGGAAGAGCTGAGAGGGAGGATCTAGACCAAGATCACCCAGCTTTGTGCCTATGGAAGGACTAGAGATCACAGACTTCCAGTTTCTAGCTTAGTACTTTAACCATTACACCAGACTAACTTTTGAGTTCAGGCTTATTATTATAAGCCAATAGAAACCTTAGCAACCAGAGGAGGGCAGTTAAGAAATATAAAATATAAATACATTCAACTTTTCCTTTTCTTAAAAGTGATGTTCAGTTCCACGAATACCTTGGTGTTGCTTGAGTCCTTTGCTGTTTCCAGGGCTAAGGTTATCTGGAATAAATGTGGATATCGGAATATCATGTCCTCTCAATCCACTCCATTGAGATTCTATTTTTCAAGCTGTTCTGTATGGTTGACAAGAGATGCAGACCAAAGGAAAGTTGCAAGTTGATGAGTTGATCTAAATGCAAATTTTAATAGGCAGAAAAGAAAGAGTATCGGCATGGTCTATAAAAAGTATCAATGGACACAATCCATTAAAGTACTGTATTTAACCAAATTCCAGGAATTAGAAATAAAACAGAGAATTTGATTAACTCAATCAAGCTACTTAATGCTGATTAGCTACTAACTTCATAGCATCCCTTAATTACTCATTTTCCTCAATGCAACTGTTAAAGTGTGATAAAAATATTGATTTCTTCTTTCTCCTCCTATGTGCACATGTGCAGATTTTTAAAAGGCATTTCTAAATGTGGCAGAGAGAGTTCTGAGTGGCATTAGCAACTGGTGAATGATGCACTTGAATTCATTGATTAATAAAGAAGAGGATTAACCCAAGGAATCTACAAAAAAAGGACCCATTTGAAGTGTTGGATAAACCTACTTATTTTCTCATGATTTTTAAACACAAGAAGCATCTTTGCTTCTTTTGAATTTTGACATCTGAAAACTTAAATTCACATTTAAAGTTTGCAGGCTTGCCAGCATTCAAATTTTTCAGCCAGTTTATGTTTAAGAGTCCTGATCTAGTTCATCCTATGAAATGAGTCCAGAAAATTATAGGACACATATACTGTTATGTTTTCCTACAAACTTTGACTGATACATCAACATTTGTCTTATCCAGGGATCTCCAAAGGTTGGCAACTTTGGACTTAGCTCCCAGACTTCAACTCCCAAATTTCAACTGCCAAGCTAACTGGGAATTTCTGGGAATTGAAGTCCACAAATCTTAAAATTGTCAAATTTGGAAAGCCCTGTTATAGTCCCACTTTGGCCCTTTTCTCACTCACTTCTGGTACTTTTCCACATGAGTGGCAGTACCTCACCAAGCTTTCTGGAAACGATCTGGAATCTAACTTGTCTTTGAAAACTTTTCATTTTCCACATATTGCATAAGTTGAAATCTTCCTGAAGTCTGTACTTTGAGGGCCTGTTTTGAGTGGGTTTTACATGCTCTATTTTTCATACATGTCCATTCCCACGAACATTTAGGACAAAAGTATATGTCATTGTGCTACTGTAATAAGATTAGTGCTATATACTAATGGCATTATATTAGAATTACTAATAGAGGACCATTGTGTAAAATGCTTATATGTAATTAAGCATGGTTGACAGTCTATCATAATACAACTTAATGGGACAGGAAGGTAACATGGCATCATTCATGGCATCTTCAGAAAGAACTAGAAAAGATTCTTGAATTGAATTTTGAAGAGTTTCTATCAATTTCTTTTGAGCTTTTGAAAAGCCATGGTGGTGCAGTGGTTAGAATGCAGGATTACAGGTTAATTCTTCTGACTGCCAGCAGTTCGATCCTGACTGGAAGGTTGAATCCTTCCATCCTTCTGAGGTTGAGGACCCAGATTGTTGTTTTTTGGCCACATCTCTGAGCAGAAGACATTTTATGCTAAAACAAAACCAAGCCAAGTTATCTTGCTTCAGGGTGATTCCAGTTCTGAAGTCTTGATTTTAGATGTCTTATGTTCATAACAAAGAAGCCTTATAGTAGAGTTGGATGAAAAGAAAACATTTACAACTTTGTTATAGGCAGAATGATTACTTTTTCATATGCCTCAGGTTATCCTTCATGGCAACATACATGATGTGGCCGAAAGGGGTTTAACTTTAATATTGTTCCAGAAGGAAGAGAAAAATAACTTCCAACATCCTTTGGAAACTATGATATCACCTACTGTCAAGGGGGTGGAAATTATTTGAATTAATATTGTTGTGTGTCTCAAAAGTTATTAACATACCAAGTTCTTCCTTCCTCCTTCCCTCCCTCCCTCCCTCCCTCCCTCCCTCTTTCTTTCTTTCTTTCTTTTTTTCTTTCTTTCTTTCTTTCTCTTTCTTTCTTTCTTTCTCCTGCATACAATATTAGCCATATGTTTCTGATAGAAAGAAAATTGCTTCAAGTTGTGATTTAGAGGGCAATGTGGAAGATTAAAAAAAGACTTGTCCTAGTGCCATAGTGGTGATATACTTCACGGGCTATTTTGAAAGCCTCCCACACATTTTATGTTCCTTTGGTTTTCATACACAATGTGTCTCTATGTAATAGCACTTTCAATGTGAATTGTTTGGCTTTCATGTCCTCCCTTATATTCTCCTGGAGTGGGGAGCAAAAAGAACGTCCTATTCATGAAAATGAGCAAATTAAATCCAGCCTCATTGCAGCATTGAGAGGATATTGTTTCTTTTCTTTTCCTTTTTCTTTTCCTTTTTCCTTTCCTTTTTCTTTTTCCTTTTCTTTCTTTTCTTTTCTCTTTTAAAATCGTCCTCTTTAAATTTGAAAAAGAAAAGAAATGACTTTCCTTTTTTTTTTTTTTTTNNNTTTTTTTTTTTTTTTTAGTAAAGCCAGTCTTCTTAGGAATTTTTAAACATTCTGGAGAATTCATGTCTGAACATACTTTATAGTATAATGTGTGAAAGGTTCTCATGTTATTTATTTTCCTGCTGCAAATTCCCATTTCACTTACTACCAGTGCATTCTACTTAAAAAGAAAAAGAAAAACAAGAGAAACAGTGTTTTTTTTACAATGCCTATCTTTGAAACTTAATGAGAGTTTGCAAGGCAAAGAAATGGAAGACCCCTAGAGTGAAAGGCAGGATAATCTCCTCCCAACATGTCAGATATGGTCTTTAAACCATCCTGATATTGGAGGTTTTCACAATAGGACTATTTGTCAAGATTAAACTTGCCTCATGCCAAAAAAGTTGAAACTTGATTCATAAACATTCAAACCTATTCTAGAAGAGAAATCTACATCTTCTTTAGCATAGTCAGGAGAAAAGAAAAATCAAAGATAGCATTATTGAAATTTCAAAGATAAATTCTAGAGCAATATCTGATGAGATTTTTCTCAAAGCTTAACTTTCCTTTTATTCCCACTGTTCATGTTGCTATTTTTATTGACATTTACTATAGTTTCTATATTTTTCAATAGCTTTTTTACTGATTGTTGTAACTTTACTATTGTTTGTTTGTTGGGGATAGGAAAACTCTTAACAACCTAAAACAAACTGACTATTCAAATTGTTGAATAAGTGATCATTCAAATTATCCAGAACCATTTGACATGTCTCTATTTTTAATTTTATGCTTACTACATTTAATCTAAGTTACTTTTCAGTGTTCCAAGTAATGCCTACCAGCATCCATTGGTATTCATCTGGCTAACATCCTGTCAGTGTGTGAGAGAGTTGAGGGCTGTTTTGAAACTGAAGCAGTATTTGCTGTGCGAGCAAAAAGGAGGCAGCAAGGAGCCTGGGCATGGCTTAGCTCAACTGTTCTGTACTAAAGCTGCTTGGTTCTGTGAAACTGAAACTGAAATTCCTCTGCTTGTGTTTTGCATTTGGAACAGATTTCTTTTCAGGTGGGGAGGGGGAGTAGAACTCCTTGGCATCAGAGCACGTTAATAATAATATATGAAATAATAATACTCTGATGGTCATTTTGAAAAATCTTTTCTTAACAAGCACCTAGAAACCAAGAGGAACATACGTGCCAAATTTCAAGTGTGTAGGCTTTACAGTTCTGGAGATTTTGTGATGATGTGTGAGTAGTATTTCGCATGCCTAGCTGTGATGCCAGGCTTATGTCTCAGCAAATGCTTTCCCACTAAACAAACTACCTGCTACAATGGGAGTATTAGGATAGAATGACAAACCCAGGATTACTCAGGATGCCATTATCTCTATATCCAAAGAGAACCGATCTCAATAACTGGATTAAAATGCAGAGTGGAATGCACTTCTCTTTGGGACCTCACCCCAAATTCTCCACAGCATTGTATATTGCTGAATAAAATAAGCTTAGTAGCATGAAATTTGAAGTTTGCAGATACATATTCCTTAAGATTTAGTATTTTATGCTTCCATTATTTATAATACGCATAAAGTTTTATGTATTTAAATATATATATGTTCTGATAGGGTTTTGTGTGCTTTGTAAAACACAGATTAATATTGAGAAAGGTGTGGAAAAGATATATGAGAAAAAATGTTCACAGCTGACATTGGCTGATAGGAAAATATTTCTGTGTTTAACTACAATCCACTGAAATTAATAAATCTGCTTGTAGTTATAGGAAGAGTTTATTTGATGGATTTCAACTCTTATTTTTATTTCATTCATTCATTCATTTATTCATTCATCCAACGTTTTTATCTAGTTGCCCATCTCACAAATGTGGCTGGTTAAGCTTACAAGCAAAACAGGCCACATAAGAGACAAATATTTTTAAAAATATTTCAAATAAAAATATTACTTTAATATTGTTTATTAAACATAAAAATTTTAAAATCTACTTTAAAAAAATTATTTTAATTAAAATATATTTTAAAGAGGTTGTTAGGTCATTGTTATAATAATCATGATCATCTTCTTATCTCAATTTAAATCTCATTAAAATCATATAATTTCTGCAATGGTTGTATACCTTTCAAGTGAATTAGACTTCCTCATATGGCAAGGGTGGAAAGGAAAGTGAAAATAGATGAAAAAAGTTTGTAACTTCTCAGATTTGAAGCATTCTTTAGAAGAGAGTAGAGTAGAGTAGGAATAGGAATAGGAATAGGAATAGGAATAGGAATAGGAGTAGAGTAGAGTAGAGTAGAGTAGAATAAAATAGAATAGAGTAGGAATAGGGATAGGAATAGAGATAGGGATAGGGATAGGAATAGAGTAGAATGGAATGGAATGGAATGGAATGGAATGGAATGGAATGGAATAGAATAGAATAGAATAGAATAGATTAGAATAGAATAGAATAGAATAGAATAGAATAGAATAGAATAGAATAGAATAGAATTCTTTATTGGCCAAGTGTGATTGACACATAAGGAATTTGTCTGGGTGCAAATGCTCTCAGTATACATAAAAGAAAAGATACATTTGTCAAGAGTCAAGAATCATAAGGTACAACACTTAATGATAGTCATAGGGTACAATAAGCAATCAATTTATTGATTTTTATCAATTTATTACAGAAAATCAAATTGCTTTGATTGCCACACCAAAGAAACCCAGTTGGGTGCCCTGATCTGATAAATCTGAATAGGCTAAATGAAATCATTTTTATTCCATTTACCAAAGCCCTGCAAGTTATTCTGCTCACATGCAAAACATTTCTGCACAATGCTCAAAAGACAATTGAATTTCTTGTTTCATAATATATCTCAAGGATAATTCAGTCATGTATTGTGGAATACAATCAGCCTAGTGAAGATTTGCACAACCTGGAAAAAATCTTTTAAGCGTGAGACCATTAGGTGTTAACCTTCCCAAGTAGATCATACAGGAAATGTAACCAATGGGCTAATTCTATTGTAAATCTACTTTAACAGAATCTCATGCTTCTGAAAGTATAATTTTGTCATCACCATTACAGCCTCAAAATCTAGGAATGGTACTTCCTGATCCTCTTGCTCCATCCACTATGCAGCTGTGAGTTATTCTCTCTCATGTCTAAGCTTTCCTTAAGCAGTCGAAGGGATGTGGTGAACTGCTGAACTGCCGATCTTTCTGATTGATAGGCTCAGCCTCTTAGCCATAGAGCCTGTCAATCAGAAAGATCAACAATTTGGCAGTTCAAATCCCTAGCACCACATAACAGAGTGAGCTCCTGTTACTTGTCCCAGCTTTTACCAACCTAGCAGTTCAAAAGCATGTAAAAAAAAAAATGCAAGTCAAAAAATTTGAATCCCACCATCATTCCAAAGGCTCCCAAGTTGGCCCAGGCTCTCCCTCAACTTCTTCCTCGTCTGACTCCCAGCCAATGGGCCACAACATGTCATGATTTTTATAGCCTGTTTTTAGAACCGGAAAAGTGGTGGGATTCAATTTTTTTTTACTACCAGTTCTGTGGGTGTGGCAGGGGAAGGATACTGTTAGAACTCCAGTCAGAGGTGGGATTTGCCGGTTCTCAGAACTACTCAAAATTTCCGCTACCGGTTCTCCAGAACTGGTCAGAACCAGCTGAATACCACCTCTGAATCGGAACTTTCCTGGTTGCAGCTCTGCACATAGCATACAGAAGCATTTCTAAGTTGCCTAAGCAACGGAGCAACTTTTTGATCTATCATTGTGCTCTGAAGGGGGGGAGAAGCACAATGATTATGTTAGAAATGTCTTCCCAAATAAAATGAAATAAATTGGAGGGGAGGGTACAACACAATGCAGAGACATCAAGTTCCTGAAAATACTGGCAAATTTGGAATGCAGCCTCCCATTCAGGGAAGTCTGACAAATTGTACTGCCAACAGAACAGTTGTTCTAGGCTGTACAAAGTCAGAAGTTACTCATTTATAATGAATAAAAACAAGGAACATCTGTTCTGTACGGATGTCCTGACTCCGAAATGACTACAATTTCACTCTTTGATAAACACATTCAAAAATGTGTTTTCAGCTTGGTCCATAAGAAATTTGGAAACTGGAGTCTAAAGGGATTGGGAGAGCACCAGGCTCATGAAGTTGTCTATCTAAGGGAATAAATTTTGATTAACTGTTGTTGTGGTCTTGTCAATTTATCCACAATAAGTGCAACACAGTAAGAACCTTAGAGAGCACTATGGAAATTGGTGCCCTATGGGTGTTATAAAAATACTGACAAACACTGGAAAGAGTCACAAAAACAACACAAGAGAGATTCTGTACTATCTAGAATCACATACCCATTAATCAGGATATTGCATCCATTCATTTGAAATGGGTATTTACTAATTTAAGGGCCCCCAAGTATGCAAGATAAAACAGCACAGCTATTTTTCATGGATGCTGAACAGTTTAAAATATTCATTTGGTTTGAATACTCAATAAACTCTACTGAAGAATTACATGTCAGGAGGGGGGAATCATCAGCTACTTTTCCTATTTTGTCCTGAGGTGAAAGTATAACCAAATTGCTCTAAGAGAGAAATCACACCGCTCTAATCTTCCTGTCAGTCTTTGAAATAATGATAAATACTTCTGTCTTACTTGAAAGATCAGGCTGTGTTGAAAGAAGAAAGAAGAAAGAAAGAAAGAAAGAAAGAAAGAAAGAAAGAAAGAAAGAAAGAAAGAAAGAAAGAAAGAAAAAAAAAGAAAAAGAAAGAAAGAATCCTAGAATATCTGAGCTATTTTCAGTTAAGGGTTGGGGAGAATATATAGGAAGAGCATGTATAAAATATATAATTATGTACATAGCTAAAGCAGTTAAATATTTTCTCATCTTCCATATTATTAATCTGGAATTTAGCCAATAAAATTGAATTTCCTCCTAACACAAAGCATAGTTCAACTATGAGATTTGTGTTTGCCTAGTGGGCTTTAAAGGGGGCTACAGATTCATAGATGATAAAGCTATAAATGACAACTAGTCATGTCAGATATCACAATCACAGTGATCTTTAAATACCAGTTCCTTGAAAATGTGAGCTAGTAGCTTCTAGTAGACTTACATTTCACTTATGAGCTGGAGTGTCTACATGAGGAGTCAAGAAAGTCATGGGTCTTGCCATCTTGACTTTTTTGGCACCTCCTTGCAGACACCCCTGCCTGTAAGATTCCAAGAAACATAAGACATAGATGTAATATCATCAACTTTCTGGTAAAATAATTCATCTCAAATTCATAGTATTCAAGCACATAATATTTTATCTGAAGAAGAATGGATGCTTTAAACTCTGGTGCTGGTGTAAATTTTTGCATATATCATGGACAGTCAGAGTAACCAACGAAGAAAATCATGTAAAACCAGATATATCACTAGAAGCCAAAATCATAAGATTACTGTCAAGCCTGAAGCCATCTTGGAGCTTCAGTGCTGAGGGATAGGGAGGCGGGATTAGAGATAGCTGGGGCTATCTCTAAATCAAAATAAATCTTTGTAGTCAAAACAAAATACTTTCTCTTGGGAACCAAGGACATTCTCACACCTGATCAGAGGAAGGAGGAGTGATGTCATCAGACCAGAGGATGATGTCTTGTTTGGCCATGTGATTGATTGTTTGGGATTGTTTGGGATTGGGGGAGGGAACTTTCACTTTTAATCAGGTGAAAACTGAGGGACCCTTCAGAGTTGATTTTCACCAGATATTTCACCAGCTTTATTTCCAATAAAGTTATTCTTTGAGGGACCTACCTGCCTCGGAGTTTTTGCTTGCAATAGATCTATTACTTGGAACCATGACAACTTGGATTTACTTTGGCCATGTCACCTGTGCAAATTCATTGGAAAAGGAATGGTTAGTAGAACAAGAAGAAGGGGCAAGCAAAGAACACGCTGGCTTGACAACATCAAAACTGATACAATGGTGCACATCCAACCACAGAAGGAAGCTGTGCTTGACAGGGTAGCATGGAGAGCACTTACCTCTAAAGTTGCCAAGAGTTGGACATGACTGAATGCTTAAAACAACCACATTCAAGCACTCAGTTATGGAATAACCATGAGGAAAGGCTAGGAATCAAGTAGTCCTTAACCAAACTTCTACTGAGCTACCGCCAGTTGGATGTAAGTGTTGAAGACCACGACTGCATTTCTTTGCATTCATTTTCAATGCATCTTATCCATTGGACCTATTGGGAGGGAATAAAACCACAGTATCCCACTGCCATAGTTGGCATACTGCTGATGAGGATGAGTCAAGAGATTACTTGTTCCAGCTTGATCATTTCTTTTTTTCCTCTTCCCATGCCTCATGGGCAAAGAATTGACCTTGGAAGAATGAGATTGTTTTCTGAACTTGGACTTCTCTTGCAATAGCGTAGCGTAGCATAGCTTAGAGGAGAGGACAGTTGGAAGGGACCTTGGAAATTCTATTCTAACCCTTTACTCAAGCAGGAAACCTATACCATTTCCAACAAATGCTTGTCCTATCTCTTCTTAAAAACTTCCAGTGTTGGAGCAGCCATAATTTCTGGAGGCAATTTGTTCCATTGCTTGATTGTTTTCACTGTCAAGAAATTTCTCCTTAGTTCTAGATTGCTTCTCTCCTTGATTAGTTTCTATCCATTGCTTCTTGTCCTGCCTTTGGAGAATAGATTGACTCCTTCTTCTTTATGGCAACCCATCAGATATTGGAAGACTGCTATCATGTCAACTCTAGTCCTTCTTTTCATGAAACTAGACATATCAACATATTGGGGAGCTCTAAGATACCTTCTCAGGAATCACTATATTGTAGGCTAGAGTGAGTTAGAACTGCTAATTGCTTTATTATTAATTGAAAGCTATATTTAAACATAGTTTCCCATGTAAAGGATATTTTAGAGCAGCAATCAATCAAGCAAATGTATTTTATTTGGCTAATACTCCCTCTCTTTAGGAGACTGATATTTAGAATATTTTTTCAAGTTATATACTCTAACCATTTTAAAAGCACTCTGCTGCTAATTGTCTGATAAAAATATTAAAATTCCTCACAGATGCAAATGACAGTCAGAAGCCTCTTGCTGGAAAGTTAATCTTCGGTAAAACAACATGTATCTCCCCCTTTTTTTATTACATAAAATAATACCTTCTTTGACCAGACACTAGGATGTAAAATGGAACTTACTTTTAAATAAGCATGAGTATTATAGTGCTACAAGGGTATGATTATTCAGTTGATGGAAATCAGGTTCAACATATATGACTCACATTTATTGATCTTCAAAATCCATCATGGTCATTTAATGATCCCACAATCCCTTGCGGGGTGGAGTCTGGGCAACTGAATAGAGCTAGCAGAGTGTTTTAATGGCCAGATGCCCTTCCTGTCACCAATGCAGAGTTTTGTTCAGCAGATATATTGTACCCAAAGAGTGAAATATCTGCCTCTACCTAGGATCAAACTCACAGCCTCCTGGTTGTGAGGCAAGAGCTCCATCTCTAGGCCACAGCACCACTCCTTTCAAAATCTAGGAAATGTATTCAATATATTTCAAAATCATTGTCACCCAAGAACAGACTAGTAAACCAAATTTTTGAATACTAATTTCATTTTTGCTCTAGGCTGAGATTTAATTTATCTGACAATTGTCTTGGTTGTGACTCTACTTCCTGTTCCTCAAGGTTATTCTTACACTCCATTAACATAATTTTATTTATCCATTAGCCAGTCATGACTTTTTCAATTACCTAATTTACCCATCATATTAAGCCATGGTTTGCTTACCTCTCACATTTTTGAGTGCATCACAACTGCAGGGATCCATGCACCTGTTAGGCTATAAGCCATAGTTTGCAAAGTATAATCACTTGTTTCCACATGCATTGCAGTACTTAACCACTTAATGGCTCAATATAATGTTTCATTAGTATCTTCCAGACAGAGCTATTCTAGTTTCTTTTTTAAAAAAATAAAATGGATGGTCAGTTCCTTTGAGTTCACTAGAAATAATAGAATGCAGATTAAATATGCTGCTACATGCATACTCTTAATAAAATATAAGATCAACTTTTTAACCACTAATGACCACTGAAAAACAATCTACTGGGCAGTTTAGTAAAAAGTCAGTCATTGTGAAAGTGTTCATTAGCTAATATTTTACAGTGCTGAAACAGTTTCCTGGTCTAAACTGTTCATCCAACCCCAAACCAACATATTTGAAGAAATATTAAGAACAAAAATGTTATAGAAGCAAATGCTGGAGACCTGTAGGAACGAAAATGCTTCCAGATATAATGGAGCTATTTCAGCCATTGCTGAAACCACTGATGAAAGAGGTCTATCCTATATTAATTATATTAATATAATTTATTATATTATATTAATATAATATAATTAAGTATATCATTGTTGTTGTTATTGTTATTATTACTAAATGTATTTGCTGCATGACTGCCAGAAACACCGAGTGATTCAAGATGTGCAACATTTTCATTGGTTGAAAGACACACTTGAAGTCTTGGGGTGCTAAGCAGAGATGGCATTCAGCAGGTTCTGACCAGTTTTGGAGAACTGGTAGCTGAAATTTTGAGTAGTTGGCCCCGCCAACCCCATCTATTCTCTACCTCCCATTGAGTCCCAGCTGATCAGCTGGGTTTTCTTAGGTTGCCCTGCACAGGAGAACGGAGCTGGAAAGTAGATTAGTGGGGTGAGGAGGGAATGGGGGTTTTGCAGTGACCTTCCCCTGCCATGCCCACCAAGCCATGCCCACAGAACCAGTAGTAAAAAAATAATAATAATCCTACCACTGAACTGAACCTCCCCTGCTCAAGCAGGAGACCTTCTCTCATTTTGGGCAAATGGCTATCCAATCTCTTCTTTAAAACCCCCAGTAATGGAGCACCCACAACTTCCAGAGACAAGCTGTTCAACTGATTAATTGTTGTCATTGTGTCTTCAAAAAACCTGCCATAAATGGGATTTTTGATAATTTGCACCTATCTACGGCTTGTGTGGAGGGGTGTATAGAAAAGCTCATTCATCCTTCTGTTAAATCTACTGAATGGAAGCTAAAATGAGGTGGTGGCCATGTGTTCCAGAGGTGGTGTTCAGCAGGTTCTGACCAGTTCTGGAGAATCGGTAGCAGAAATTTTGAGTAGTTCAGAGAACCGGCAAATCCCACCTCTGACTGGCCCCACCCACATCTATTCTCTGCTTCCCATTGATCCCAGATGATCAGCTGGGTCTTCTTTGGTTGCCCTGCACAGGAGAACAGAGCTGGAAAGTAGGCTAGTGGGGTGGTGTGGGAATGGAGATTTTACATTATCCTTCTCCTGCCACGCCCACCAAGCCATGCCCACAAAACTGGTAGTAAAAAATTTTGAATCCCACCACTGGTGCTGAAAGTCGAATTAGAGAAAGGAACAGGGAAAGTAGAAAGTGATGCTTAAGTGTAATTAAAAGCAATTGGCATGATTATTCTGCAACCAGGTCCAGCCCATTACATAAACTGATAAACAACTCTGAAGTTCTTTCAAGGTGACATCTTAGGATTCAAGAGCTGCATGTGGATCTGGAACATTGAGTTATTTATCTCTGTTTTTTTAAATTATTTTTCCAATAAAAGGCAACTGAGTTTTCTTTGAAAACATTTCACTAGAAGCTTCTTGGATGAGAAGCGGGTGGTGGGCGGGGAAATAACACATTTGGGGTAGTCATGAACTGGATGATTGAGAACCTCTATAGACACTTGTCTCTGGAATAGATGTATTCTTGATACTTTTAAATTCAATTAAATTGGGGGATTGTCTGTAATTGAAATCCACCTTGCACATTGTAGGTCCCAATCTTCCATTTCCAGTTAAAAGAGTTGCATCAGAGGTGCCATTTCAGGGTTTTGCTGTCAATCGACTATTCTGCTTATCAGTCCCTCTGATTCTTAGAGTGACAAATTGTCCTACATACAAGAGAGGTTCAAAAGCATTGATATGCATAAGTGTTTGTCCAAGCAGGCAGCATTTGCTTGAGTCATGATGAAGGAATATGTTCCCATTTAGTAATGGAATGGGCAGAAGAGATTTCAAACCAAACAGTTATGAGCAATTTATTAGCCCAAGCAAAACTCCTGCTGGTAAACCTGATTTATAATATAATATAATCAGTGCAGATACAAACTTCTATGAATTTCACAAAAGTTCCATAATAGCCCACAAGCTTTGAATGATTGGATTGGATGTGTTTATTGTGCATGTTACAAGCTGAACAAACACAGATTAGGCAAGTTTTTGTTCACACGTGGGTTGGTTATAAAAAGAGAGAACAAAACAAAGAAAATGTTTCAAACAAATACGGCTTAATATAAATGGAAATGAAGGCAATATTAGTGTGAACATAAATCTTGATCTATTGTAACCTAATAATGAGAGGTGTGCTAATAAAAAACCTGGATAAATGGCCAGGGCCATCGTTTGTAATAGGGTTGATGTCTTGTTTTAAAAATAAGGTTTATTTTGTTTTTCTTTCAACTTTATGGGATTTCAAAAAATGATGGTAGCTACATTGGTTGAAATAAATCTTCTGCTTTTGAGACAAATTTTTGCCACAGATATCCTCAAGAAGTCTGGAGAAGTTTGTTGCTTTCCTCCTTTTTCATCCTCCCATTTCACAAAGTAGAAAATCATGAGATGCAGTCCCGCCGTAGCCATGCAAAGCCAACTCATCCCAACCCACGTCGCTCACTCTCATCCAACCCACATCAAAGAGTTGTTGTGTGGGAACAATAGGAGAAGGAAGATGTATTGGATAGGCTCAGTACTTTGAATTATTTGTAAAAGTAATAAAGGTGGCACACAAATAGATAAGCAAGTTTGCAACAGCGTATATCTGTATCTCAGGTGCAGGATGAGGATGAAGGTTCATTCTTTGAGCTTGTCGGTTGATTTCTGAACATTTCATTACCAGGCTAGGTAACATCTTCAGCAGAGTTTAGGACAGGGGTCTGCAACCTTAGATAGTCAAAAAGCCATTTGGACCTGTTTCCCACTGAAAACAAAACATCAGGAGCTACAAAATCTGGGTGGGCACAGCCAATTCAACATCATTCCCATCCAATCACATGACACCCCTGCCACACCTACCCAGGTTTTATGGCTCCCAGTGTTTTCTTTGGGAAATGGGTCTCCCTCTCTTTCTCTCTCTCTCTCTCTCTCTCTCCCTCCCTCCCTCACATTTCTGTTTTTTGTGTTTCACGTTCTCAGGCCAGGTGAGGAATGACTGGGAGGGGAGGGCGAGGAGCTTGGCCAGCCAGTGGTAGGACCAACCAACAGGGAGTGATAACAGAGGACCTAAACAGCCTCATGAGGCTCCAGAGCCACGGGTTGCTGAAACCTGGTTTAGGGTGCCAGAGTTGGTATTCTGCTTCTAAAAACTAAACAAGTCTTTGTTCAGCATTGCTGATGAATGTTGTGTCCACATATGTAAAGAATATAGAGTTAGAATGCACTTTGGAGGTCTTCTAGTCCAACCCTCTGCTTAGGCAGGAAAAACCATAGCGTTTCAGACAAGTGGCTTCCCAATCTCTTCTTAAAAACCTACCCTGATGGAGCACCCACAGTTTCTGGAGGCAAGTTGTTCCACTGATTAATTGTTCTCATGGTCAGGAAATTTCTCCTTGGTTCTAGGTTGCTTCTCTAGAACTCTAGATGCTGTCAGATGATGCACCATTCAAAATCCAAGAAAGAAATGCTTAGACTCCATTAATTAGAGAAAAGGTATCTTTTTACTGGAAATCAAGTGGTAGCAACAAAAGAATTCTGAATCTGAGAAAATGAGCGCATAAATCACATATACAAAGTGATGGAAACAGATGCTTTCAAAGCAGGGCTGAAGTGGTTTGCTGGCAGATCTGACATCTGCAAAAATACAATGCAAGCTCAGAGCACCAAGGAGTATCAATTTATCAATGAAAAGGCTTTGACTGAATTCCTGTCATTGGGAATGTGGTATGAACCCTCTTACATACCACATTCCCAATGACAGGAATTCAGTGAAATCATGAAATGGACTTTGAATATGGTTGGCCCCTGGGCTACATCACTTCTGATGAATCCTCAGCACCCCTTTTTAAGCCACACCAGAATGAATGAAGATATATATTTTTATTTGATAAATCAGATGACACTCCGAAATTATCTGCAATTTCCCAGCCATGCAGGAACCAAATACTATTCAGGCATCAGATGGAAAAAAACATAATATTCATATACTTCATTCCAGAACTGAAATCCTAATGCTACTAGAGACTTTCCCTTGAAAAGCATTGAGAATTACATTTTGGAATGAAGTACGTGTAAACCATATTTCTTCCTTTTTCATTTGCTTTGTTTGCTGAACTGTATATCCTGGTGTTTGCCTCTGTTTAACACAGATACTATCAGAGTAAAGTAGAAGGGATGACATTGGCCCTGACAGCTTTCTTAAGCCTCCAGTTGGCCAATACTATGTCCTGAATGAGCAAATTTTTTTATAACAAGTCAATTGCCTTGCTCTTTTTCTTCAGTGAACTCTCCATGATTCTGATAAGACCTTATTCTACTGGAGTACAGACAATTGGACTCACTTAATTTCCACTCAGCATGTCAATGCAGATTCGCAATCATCCAGGTCACAGCATAGGAGAACAAACCCATCAGGACAAGATTCAGCAATCCATATGCATTTAAAAGACAAAAGCGACTCTTTTGAACACCAGTAAGACCAACGAGCTTATAGTGGACTATAGAAGGAACAGATCTGTCAGAGTAAATTCATGAACTGGAATAGAGCATGGTAACAAGATCAACCAACGAATAGGCATAGCAACCAAGTCAGCCAATGAGGATTGTTTGGAAACTAAAACTAGAAGTAGCCTAGACGTGGCTCTATAATAAGTTCTGCAGCTCTGAAGCTACAGATAAAACTCGAAAAATTAGAATATCATGCAAAAGTTCATTTATTTCAATAATGCAACTTAAAAAGTGAAACTAATATATGAGATAGACTCATTACATGTAAAGCAAGATAGTTCAAGATGTGATTTGTCATAATTGTGATGATTATGGCTTATAGTTCATGAAAACTCCAAATCCACAATCTCAGAAAATTAGAATATTACATGCAATCAATAAAACAAGGATTGT
>BHFT01018961.1:0-47500 GCA_004320025.1 Laticauda laticaudata
TTCGTTCCCCTTGTTTTGCAGGGCCCGGCCCGGCTTCACACGACCCTCCAAATGAAACGGTCTGCAATCTGGCGGCTGCGTTCGGCTCGCGTGCTAAATTCCCGTGTTTCATCTTGGGGGTGGGGTGGGGCTGGATGAACTCGGCGGGCCTGAGTTACTTTAGGGTTCCGTCTGCGGCGCGAACCCCAAAAGGTTCCAACCCACCAGATCCAGCAGCTTGTGAGAACACAAACACAGGCAACTCACGCTGCCAAGAAGGCTCAGGCTGAGGTCCGCTTGCTCGCTCCCAACGCACGGCCGGGCCACATCTTCGCGCTTCAACGGCCTCGCTCTCGCGCGTCGTAACCGCGCTCCTCTCACTGCGTTGCCTCGCAGGGCCCATTTTTGCGCCCTCGGCCCAACGGAGCTGACATTCCAAGAAACGCACGCAAAACTACAACCAGATCCCCCCTCCAGAGCTTGCCAATACGATTAAAACCACCGGGGACGAGATCCCCACCCACTCGGGACCAAGTCCGCCTTATCCTTGGGGTTCGTTCATTAGGTAAGGACAGACGGTGCGCCAAAGGCAGATTCCTTGTGTGCCCAATTGCATTTGGCCAATAAAGAATCTAATCTATTCTGTTCTACTCTATTATATTCTACTTTACTCTACCCTACCCTACCTTACCCCACCCCACCTCACCCCGTTCTATTCTATTCTATTCTATTCTATTCTATTCTATTCTATTCCATTCCATTCCACTCTATTTTACTCTACTCTGTTCTATTCTATCCTATCCTATCATATTCTATTTTACTCTACTCTACTCTACTCCACCCCACTCCATTCCACTCCACTTTATTTTACTCTACTCTACTCTACTCCATTCCATTCCATTCTATTCTATCCTATCCTATTCTATCCTATTCCATTTCACACCCATTTCTATTTCTATTCCGTTCTTTTCTACCTGATTACCTCGCCAAATCGAGGGGAGGAAAGGCAGAAAGAGAAAGAGATCTACCGCGTAGATCCTGCTGAAAAGCCAGCCCCCTCACCGACAGTTTAGCGGCCCTTCCCCATTTCTGTTGAAATCCCTGGACCCTCGAAAGCTTCCCCCACCCAGCACCCCACAGGCCTCACTTGTCCCGGGACCCGGACACAATCCGGATCCGCGTCCTCCCCCTTCCCCGGCGNCCCTGGACCCTCGAAAGCTTCCCCCACCCAGCACCCCACAGGCCTCACTTGTCCCGGGACCCGGACACAATCCGGATCCGCGTCCTCCCCCTTCCCCGGCGTCAGCCTTGAAGTCCCGGCTGAGTAGCCGCCCCGTTGCTTTCCATGGGATCCGGCCCTTCGGCAGAGGCTCGGCGTAGACAGAGCAAAGCTCTGTTAATTTCGATGGGGTGGAGGAGGAAAGGCTCAGGTCCTTGGATCCCACCCGACTCGAGGCGGGGCTACACCCCCCCCCCCCATNGGAAAGGAAGGGAGGAAGGAAGGGAGGAATGGAGAGAAGGGAGGGAAGGAAAGAAGGGAGGGAGGAAGAAAGGAAGAATGGACGGACGAATGGACGTTCGGGTGGATGAATGAATGAATGAATGAATGAATGAATGAATGAATGAATGAATGAATGAATGAATGAATGGACGGACGGACAGACTGACGGATGGATGGACAATCCCACGGCAGATAACCGGCCGGGGCGACCCGCTCCGAACTCAGCTCAGCCTTTGCCGTCGCAAGTTACCCTAAAAACGCTAATTCTCCAACCTCTTGCCTGCTTTTCTGCATCCAAGACGCGGCTCTTCAGACTATCCCGGAGTCCCTCACTTTTGCGAAAGGGTCGGTTTCCTCTTCGGTTCTGGGCTGAGAATCGCGGCAGGAGCTTTTGTTATCCGGCAGAGGGGAAAAAAAAAAAAAAAANAGGGGAAAAAAAAAAAAAAAGAACCCACCCTTTAAAACAAATCAATCCATCAATGAAACCCCGACAACCTTTAACCGCTCACTCGCTCTCTCTTCCCCTCAATCTGTGGCTTTGCAACGCAGGGGGAAAAGAAAAATCGTTCGAATTATTTTTCCACGACGTTCCTTCTCCGAAACCCCGCAGATTTGGGTTTATCCTCTGTGTGTGTGTGTGTGTGTGTGTGTGTGTGTTGTAAAATAGATCCACTTGCAAGGAAGCAAGCAAACAAACAAAAACCAAGGAAGGCTGCTCTTTTCGATGTTTGCAGATTGAGGGGTAATGCTGGGGGGGGATTTCTGCCCCCAACCCCATTCAATCGTCCCCGTGCACGGATTCGAACGCCGGAATTTCTGGCCGCCTTGAGCAAAATTTCAAAAATTTCGAAATTTCTTTTTTTCTTTCTCTTCCTCTCTTTCCCTCTTCCTCTTCTTCTTCCTTCTTTCTTCTTCTTTCTTCTTTTTTTCCTTTCACCTTTAAGAAGCGGAGATGGGACTACGGTATTCTTCGGATTTGTCTTCAGAGGGGAAGGGGGGGGAGTGAGGGAGCGGGGAGAGAAAGAGAAAAATCTATTCTTTTAACCTTTTAGCCTTGAAATCCTTTAGCGGTGCGAATCTCGACTAGAGCAGCCCCAAAAAAGGATAAGCCGGGGCCTGGCCCTCTCCTCGCTCAATTTCTCCCCCCCCCCTTCTTCTGTCTTGTGTAAAGAGAAGGGTCAGAAAGCGTTGATGCAAGGATCACTCGGCTGGTTTAAGAGCGGAGTCCGAAGGAGTAACAAAGACGAATTGTGAGGTAGAGGGGGGGGGGAAAGAGAGATGTGGCGGGAGAAAAAAAAGAACACGCTTTAGGCTGACAAGGCTTTAGGCTGTGACTTATCGAGGATTAGAAAAAGTGAGTGTTGAAAGAAGCCGGCTGCGCAGGACTTCCCCGGATGGTGCAAACTGTGGGTGGGAAATTGGGAGGCCGAGGTGGGAACACTGGGGTGGGGAGCATGCGTCCCCCATTGTTATATTTTTTGGTGGAGGGAGGGAGCGGATCGCTGGATTTCTTAAAGGGAGTGGGTGGGAGTGGGCAGGAATGAACACGCAGAGAACACGTTTTTTTTCCCAGTGCCTCGAAGACGTTCCTCCTTTGCCTGTCGCTCCTTCGCTTCGTCCTTCCTTCCGTTCCTTGCCTTTCCTTGCCTTCACTTGCCGTTCCTTACCGCGACACCCTCTCCCTTCCGTTTTCATTTGCTTTCTCTTTTTGTCTTTCTCCGCTGCGCCCTCTGTCTCTCTTCCTTCCGTTTCTTTCTCAGGTTTATTTTCTTGTTTTTCCTTCTTTCACTTCCCTTCGCGTTCCGCTTGTTCTAGTTATTTATTTTCTTCTATCTTCCTATCGTATTATTTTCCTTCCTTCCTTCCTTCCTTCCCTCCCCCCACTCCCTCCTCCCTTCCCTTTTCCATTTTATTCCCTTTATTTCCTTCTTTCCATTTTCCTTCCTTCTCCTGCTCCCTCCTCCTCCCTCCCTCTATTTCTTTCTCTCCTTTCCTTCCTTTCTCCATTTTTCCCTTTTTTTCTTTCTTCCTATTTTCCTTCCTTCTCCTCCTCCCACTCCCTCCTCCCTCTCTTTCCTTCCTTCCATTTCTTTCTTATTTGATTTTCGTTTTTCCTTCTTCCCACTTGCCTTCCTTCCTATTTCTATTATTTTTCCTTCCTTCCTTCCTTCCCTCTGTCCTGATTCACAAGTCAAGAAAAGCAAACCCACCTGACTCTGCCAGGCCCAAGAAAGAATATATATTCCCAGAAGCCTTGGGGAAGGGGGGAAAGGTTTATCCCTTTTTCATTTCAGTATTAGGTACACCCACACCACGCTCTCTTATTCGGTCTCAGGCTGGCTGAGGAAAATAAAACCGTATCCCAATCAATCTCTTTCTTTCCTGTTGGACCAAACATGCTTTTTTCAAAAGGCAATTGGGCTTACTATTTTATTTATTATTTCCCCTTGAAAACATTTCTCTTGTCATCCAAGAAATTTCTTCAGTTCTTGGGTGAGAAGCGAAACGTCTTCAAGTAAAAACAAAGAAAGTCCAATTGTCTTTTGAAAAAAAGCACCTTTGGGACATGAGAATTTCCATAGACAACCAATGTTGGACTACAACACTCATCATCCGCAGGCCTAGAATTCCCAGTGTACTAGTACACATTGGGAGTAATGGATAGGAATATCCCAGTTAAAAAAAATCATAATAAAATGTCCCTAAAGCAGCCACGTATCCTACCCATATTTTTCCTGTATACTCCATTTGGGCAAAAAAATCTTGGCGCTCCGGACTGTCTTGAATTCCCTTTCAGTCTAATCCAGTTCCGGAAAAAATGCCTGCGTGCTCGATCTTTCCGTCCAATTAACTCTGCCTAGAGAACTAGAACTGCAGTTAAAGGTTTCGCGGTTTCAACATAGTTTCTATATATATGTATTATTCTTCCAGCGCGCCAAGCAGGTAAACAACTGGCAAAACCTGGGATCCGGGAAAAACAACAACACACCAACTAAAAGATAAACCGGTATAGACCTCTTCAAATCTCTCTGCTCCTTTTAAATGGTTTCCGTTTTTTTTTTGTTTGTTTGTTTTAAATCACCTCGTTAAGAATCCATGCAGAATTTGGGGAACTTTCCGGACGGGAAAGCGTTTCCCTTTTTAAAAAGAAAAGAAAAGAAAAAAAAGAAAGCGGTCGGTCCATCCATCCNGGATTCCCAAAAGCCGGCGAACGAGAGAAAGGAGGTTGGGAGGGGAGGGGAGCCGAAAAAAGGAAGGCAAGCATATTCCTGGGGGGAGAGGATCTCCGGTTGGGCCGCATCTTGGCGGAGGAGAAGAGCCCCTTTGGGCACCCGCCGGGATCTTACGCGCTCTTCCTTGTCCTCCAAGAGAGGATAGCTCACAACTCATCGCCAGCCCTGGTGGCCTTACCTAGTTTGGCTAACGAACCGGTCTGCGCCAGGAACCCTGCAGCTGCGGGGGGGGGTCTGTCAAACCGGCAGGGCCCCAAAGAGGACGGGGGCCCGCAAAAAACCCAGCGGCTCACATTTTCGCTGTCCATGGTAGTTCAATACGCAGAGTGCCCTCCGGCCTGTGGCTTCTCTCCGTTCTCCGGCGGCGGTGGTGGTTGGTGGTGTTTTATGAATTATTATTATTAATTTATTATTATTATTATTATTATTATTATTATTATTATTTATTATTATTATTATTATTATTATTTATTATTATTATTATTCATCATCATCATTTCACATTACAATCTTTCTTTTCGTCCAGTTCTTTGGGGACAGACAAGTACCCCACTCCTTATCTTACGTAGGCCGCCAATGACCAAGGAAGAGGGGGAGGTGAATTTTTTTCCATCCCTCTTCTGCGAATACACAAGTTAGCCCAAGCATTCAACGGTGCTGGGGTTGTCCTTCCTTCCTTCTCTTCCTTCCTTTCTTTCTATTCTTTCTTATCTTTCTTTCTTCTATCTCGTTTGTTTGTCTTTCTTTCTTGCTTTCTGTCCTTATCTTTCTGTCTTTCTTTCTTTACATTTCTGATCTGTCTTTCCTGTTTTTCTGTCTTCCTTCCTAATTCTGTTTTCTCTCATTCTCTCTTTCTCTCTTTCTGCTTTTCCTTTTCTTCTTTTCTTATCTTAGAAATAGCTTTGATTTTTTTCTTTCTTTCTTTCTTTCTTTCTTTCTTCTTTCTTTCTTTCTTTTCTCTTTCCTTTTCACAACTTTGGATCTATTTCTTTCAAACCCCTCCCACTCCCTCAATACCGTAAAGCGTCTTCGATTGGAACTCCAAAACCAATCCACCTAACGATACTCCCTCCGAGGTGTCCCTTTTTAAATCCTCCAGCGGCTGGCCTTTCAAAGTCCCGAGGCTAAATCGTTGAAATCCTTCTCACCTCGGAAAGACCTCACAAAGCAAACGGCCCGCTTGGGGGGGGGAAAGGAGGGGGAGGACTACGGGCCCTCGGCCTCTTTTTGTCTGCCCGCCCCGAAGCTTGGATTCACGGCGGCCAGGCCGCTTTAACCTAACCTAACCTAACCTAACCTGATCCGGGATCGACGTGTGGTGGTGTGTGTGTGTGTGTGTAGGGGCTTTGCAACCCGTTCGTCCCATAGGACGCGAAAAGTGCCGGTACACAGCTGGCTAGGAGGGGGACGGTGGCCTATAAAATAACTCTTCTCAATCCCGAGCTACGTTCTACGAGAAATCGCAATAATGATGTTAGTAAAAACTGTCCCACGGAAACCAGTTGGGCCTTAAAACCACCGGCTTTAGGATCCAGCGGATTCGTGGCCAGAACTATTTAGTATCAGGGCGGATCTCCGAATGGGTTACCAGCCAGGGCGAAAAGACCCGTCCCTCGCAGAGAGCCGTTTATGGACAAAAAAGGCAAACTTCACGGAGAAATCCGTTCCCACGTCTCCTTTTAGACGCCGTTCGCTTGGAGGGAGCGGGAAAGCAGCGGCGGAGGGCCCGGATGAGAAGGGTTGTGGGCCCCTCGGTGCGGGTGGGGGAAAGCTGGGCCTGAAGGGTTGGGGGATGGTGGGTGGGCGGGCGGGACGAGGACAGAAGCTTCCCCGGTCTTGGAGGTGAGACCCTCCACAGAACCCCTTCACACACACACCCCGCCCCGCGTTTGTGGGTTTCCTTCCCCGGCTTCGGGCGATCGGATCAAGGGAAGGCCAAAAAAAGCCCCTCCCGGGGAATGGGGTTCATGCATCCCCAGGGATGAAGTATGAAAAAGGGGGAGAGGGAAAAAGGAAGGGAGGCTGACCCACCTGAGAAGTTGGGGAGTCCGTTTTATGGTCGGTTTCGAACCAGCATTTTTGCACTTTCGGCGTCGGCGTTGGCGCTGAGGAGACGAGAGCTTAGCTCCAGCCATTTCGCCCACTCGGGCCCAGGCGCGGAGTGGTTTAGATGCGCTCTTTTTACCATGGTGAGGGCAGTTTCGGTGAACATTTTCTTCTCCCGTTCCTTCTTGTTTTGCTTTCTCTTTTTTTTTCTTCCTCTGATTTGTTTTTTGTCTCTCTCAATTTTTATCCCCTTCCCCTGCTCGTTTTTCCTTTTTTTTCTCTTCCCTTTCCTTCCTTTCCTCCCTTTTCTCTTTCCTTCCTTCTTTCCTTCCTTCCCCCATTTTTCACTTTCCTTCCTTCCCTCCTTTTTTCCTCTTCCTTCCTTCTTTCCTTTTTTCCTCTTCCTTCCTTCCTTCCTTCCTTCCTTCCTTCCTTCCTTCCTTCCTTCCTTCCTTCCTTCCTTCCTCTTTTTTTTCCTCTAAACAGTCCTCTACCGGCACCCAACTGTTCCTCCAAACAAAGAGACCGTGGCTGCGCGAACCCCAGTTGCTTTCGCACCAAGGGGAAGCGTTTTTAAGCTTCATCGAGACCCCTCCCAGCACCCAAGAGTGGCGATCCGCCAGGTAAGAAAACCCTAATTAAAAAAATAAAAATAAAAAAATCCGGCGCTGGCTAAGCGGGGAAAAAAAAAACACCACCCGCGCAAAACCTAGCGCCCCTTCGATTCTTCTCTCCCTACCTTCAATACGGCCAAGGGCTGGCTGCTTTCCAGCCTGTTTTTGAGAGGAAGAAAATATTTACAAACCAAAACAAAACAGAATTCGCTTGTTTGTCGGTCTTGTATCAGCCACAAATCTCTTCGCAATCTGACTTTCTCTGATTTTTAAGGGCGGTTGAAGCCTAGTCTTCTCGCGGTGGGGTGGGGGTGTCCTGGAGCCACCACCCTCCCCAAAAGTACAATTCCTATGAAAATTCGCCGGCTTCCGTTCTTTCCAACACCAATCCTTTCCCGCTAAGATTTAGGAACTGCCAAATTACGGGGGCGCAGGTGCGCGCATCTCTAAGCACATAATGCATTCCCGCGGCGTGCACAGAAAGCAGCGATAGCCCAGACGGCGGCCCTCTTAAATAACGCACGATTTTTTCAAACACGCAATGCACGGAGCCAGCTTCCTTTGCCGCCCCCCCAGGCCGCCGTTTTTCACCCTATTTTCACCCTCTAGCCCCTGCCGCCTTTTCCGTTCAGCCTTTGCCTCCCCATCTAGGCGCGCCTGGCTTTCTTCTCTAAGCCCCTGGGGCTAACGCCCAAATAAAACAAAACATCCAGTTCTTTCTTCCTTTCGAGCGACGGGACCTGGGGGGTGCAGAATCTCCCCTCCTCCCTCCAAGTTACAGAGGGCTCCCCCAACTCCCTTCTCCTCAACCTCCCTTAATTGGGGAATCCCCCCTCCCACTTCTCAAGTGGCAATAAAGAAAGATCCCATTTTCGAGCACGTTTCCGCTGCTGACCCTCCACCTCACCTTCTCTGTCTGACTCCCCCCCCCCCATACACACACACACACACATACCCCCTTTGGGGGGATTTCAGAGGTTCTCGTCCGTCGCAGCCGAACGGCCTGAGGAAACAGAGCCGAGGCCGCTTTTGACGGACTTGCCGTTCCGCCCCCATTCGTGGCGCTTTCCATTCTCCTCGCTCCTAACGGTTTTCCTTTGACCAGCAAAATCCCAACGAGGGGGACGAGGAGCGGGAGCGAGGGAGGGAGAATGGAAGGGGACGACGCTTCCCTGCCCGCCCTCTCCTCATCCTCCCCCCCTCCTCACCTCAGGTTAGCAATCACAATAGCCGGCAGCTCAACAGTTCTGGAGTAAATCTTCCCAAAAATTGGTGAGCCAAGAGAATACTCCCCCGCACCAAACACCCCTCCCCTCGTCAAGCTTGCTTCCTGCTTGGCAGGATCTCAAATCTTCCTTTATTTTGGCTGCTGCATTTTCCATTCCAGCAGATTCCAATTACACATTTCTTCAAAACAAAATAAAAACCACCAGGTACAGGAGTTGACTAACGATCCACAATGGAGCTCAAACTGCCTGTTGTTAAGGTTAGAGGATCCTAAGTTGTAATTAACAGAGAGGATAGCATTCAAGATCACGGAAGTACTAATACCACTCCATAAAACCTTAGTAAGAGCACATTCTGAAGTACTGCGTCCAGTTTGGTCACCACCCTATGATTAAAAAAAGATGTTGAGTACTCTAAGAAATAGTGCAGAGAAAAACAACCAGGATGATTAGGGGACTGGGACTAAAACATACAATGATGGTTGCGGAACGGGCATTGGCTAGTCTAGTGAAGAGAAGAACCAGGGGAGGCAAGGATAGCATTCTTGCCGATAATTGAGGGGCTGCCCACAGGAGGAGGAAGGGGTTCCACAACTTTTCCCAAGGCCAGACAAGGAATACGTGGATGGAAACTGAACGGAGAGATTCAACCTAGAAATAAGGAGAAATTTTCTGACAGTGAGAACAATCAACCAATGGAACAGAAGTTGCCCTTGGAAGGACCTGCAAGATGAGATTGGACTGCCATTTGTCAGAAATGAAGCAGGGTCTTCATTTCACTTCAGCGGGGGAGGGGGTTGGACTAGATAACCTACAAGGTCCCTTCCAATTCTGTTAATCTGTCAAAGGATTCCTTCACAATTCTGGAAGAGGCTGGGCTCAAGGGAAGAAAACGGAAGCAAAGGGGAAATGTCGGTGTCAGTCAAAAGTGTGCCCTGGGAGCCTTTTATGTAAACCCCATTTCTTGCACTGGGATTGCAGACAGTCCTCTTGCCTTACGACCTCAATCAAGCCCCACATTTCTGTGGTTAGGGGAGACATTTGCTAAGCGAGCTTTGCCCCATTTTACAACCTTTCTTGTCGCAGTGGTGAAGTGAATCATTGCAATTAATAAGTTGGTCACCCGGCTGTTAAGTGAATCTGACTTCCCTATTGACTTGGCTGTTGGGGATGAGTGTGTTGCCTGCATCACAAACTGAAGGGCGAATGGTGCCTGTAGTTTGCAATTTTTCTGGAAATCCATTCACACTCCCACACCATTTGAAGGGGGGGTTGACCCCAAAGTGCATAGCTGAAAGTTGATAGAGATTCTTAGTCCTCCAGGACATGGTTGTCACCGAAGGTGCTTTTTCAAGAGGCAACTGGACTTTCTGGTTTTTCTTTGAAGACATTTCTCTTCTCATCCAAGAAATTTCTTCAGCCCTTGATTGGATGGTGGGGAGTGGAAGGATTTATACTCCTTGCAGACAGCTGGTCATTTGCATCCTTTTAGGGGGTCGTTGAGGCCACTTGGAGGTTTGTCTGTGTCCTCAGAGATACCCGAATGGTGCAAATCCACGTGGAGCCTTCTTGAAACTGCTGAAAGGACTGTGTTGTGGAGCTGTGGTTTTTGCAGGGTGTTTTTCTGTCCTGATCTTTTCCCTGTTGGAGACAAGTGCAGGAGGCTGTTGGGGATGTGTCTGTGTTGTCGGCATGTCAAACTGAAATGCAAATGGTTCCTGTAGTCTGCAATTTTTCTGGAAATCCATTCATACTCCTGCATGAAGGGG
Organism: Laticauda laticaudata; assembly: GCA_004320025.1. NCBI lineage: Eukaryota > Metazoa > Chordata > Lepidosauria > Squamata > Elapidae > Laticauda > Laticauda laticaudata. The sequence goes on from BHFT01018961.1 coordinate 10,369, forward strand.
GCTCACCCCAAAGTGCATAGCCAAAAGTCTATGAGATTCTCAGTCATCTAGGTCTAACCATGCTAACCCTGCACCTGTTCTGACCCAAACCTTGTTCCAAGGAAACAAACACAAAATAGAGGTAACAGTAAAACCTTTTAATGATTCTTTACGAATTCCTTCACAGTTAAAAGGCTGTTTCAAACTAATTGTCTCTGATAAGAACAAGCCTTGCCAAAGTTGGGAAAGACTGCCAAGAACACTAGATAAAGTTACTAAGAAATATTTCAAACACAAACAGTCTCCAAATGCCAACCAAGGTATTCCAAACGTCCGCAAGGCTTGAGTGCAAAAACGTCTTTGCTTCCTGTGAAGAACTCCCGTTTCTCAGCTGGATTTTATCTCTTAGGCTAGGTCCCACTGGCCGACGGATGCAAAACATATGCAAAAAGGACACAGCGGACGAGCAAAATTTCGGGGGTGCTTCTCCATCCGTTTCCAAAAAGTGGCAAAATTTGCAATTAACAGAACGGAAAAGAACGGAAAAGAAACGGAAAAGAACAGATGTGGGTAGTATGTAGTGGGGTGTTAAACGGATGTTCATAGGAAGCCTAGTGGATGTATATCGGATGCAAAACCGTTCATTGCGCATCCTTTCTATTTCCATGCTACTAACGCTGTGTAGACGTTCCGTGTCCCTTTGTTTCCTCCCTCTTTCCGTTTTCAGCTGCAGCGGATGTGAGTTGAGGGGATGCCCAGAGGATGCAGAGAGGATACAGCAAACGTTTTACGGATGATAAACGGACATAGAACGTTTGTTGCTCGCATGTCACAGATTTAAATCGTACACAGCGGAAAGTTTCATCTGCTCAAAAAGTTTTGTGGCAGCTCAAAACTTCTTGCGCGGGTAAAATCTCAGTGGACGGATGCTCGAGGGATAGAGTGTATGAAACACGTATGCAATGAGTACACAACGGATGCATTGCGTTTTCCAATATTTTTTAACGTTTTACATCCTCTTTGCATCCATTGGTGCAGTGGGACAGGGGCTTAAAGGAGGGGCCATTACCTTGCAGCCTTACTCCTGAGTCACCCGTGTTGCAGCAGCTGCTCTTTCCTTCGAGCAGCCCTGCGCATACGCGCACTGGGCACGGGCTCCTCAGGGGCCTCTTCATATCTCCGAAGGCAGCACTCCACTCCCTGATGGTCCTGGCCCCATCCCTGCATCACATGCAGGCCCTTCACCTGAGTCCTCGCTCTCCGAGACCTCAGCCGTCTGCACCTGCTGCCAGAGAACCACAACAGCACCTGTCTGCAGCAGTGAAGGGGCAGAAGGCAGAAAATGTCCTGCCAGCTAAGAAAGCTCCATACCCATTTACACCAGGTAGCCCTCAACTTACAATGGTTCATTCAGTGACCATTCAAAGTTACAACGGCACTGAAAAAAGTGAGTTACGACTGTTTTTCACACTTATGACCATTGCAGCATCCCCCAGGGTCACATGATTTTCATTCAAATGCTTGACCACTGGTTCCTATTTATGACAGTTGCAGTGTCCCAGGGTGATGTGATCATCTTTCACGAATTTCTGAAAAGGAAAGTCAATGGGGAAGCCAGATTCACTTAACAACTGAGTTATTAACTTCACAACCGCAGTGGTTCGCTAAACAAATGTGGCAGGAAAAGTTGTAAAATGTAGCAAAACTCACTTAATGATTTTCTCACTTGGCACCATAAATTCTGGCCTCCATTGTGGTTGTAAATCAAGGACTATCTGTATTCGAGTGACCCTAAGGACACAGATGAACCTCCAAGTGGCCTCAATGACTCTCTAAAAAGATGCAAATGGCCAGCTGTCTGCAAGGAGTATAAAATCCTTCCATTCCCCACCATCCAGTCAGAGCTGAAGAAGCTTCTTGGATGAGAAGGGAAACGTCTTCAAAGAAAATACCAGAAAATCCAGTTGCCTCTTGGGAAAAAATCATTTTTGGGACAACCATGGCCTGGATAACTGATAACCTCCATAGACATATAGACTGTGGTTTCTAACCTTTCCCTAAATGCTTTCATTTGAGCCTCTCTTTCCACCTCCCAATCTAGGCCACTGAGCCAGGTCTTTAGATCAGGGGTCTCCAACCTTGGCAACTTTAAGCCTGGCTTTGATGACCCAGGGTGGGATACAAAAGCAACAAAGTCACAAAAACAGGTGAAGTCCTTTTATTTCCTTCAACTTTGCTTCAAGGGTCCAATTATCATTGACTGGAGAAAAAACTCCCCCACAAACAGTTGTGAAAAGGAAGAACTTCTGTTCAAACTCAAAATACATATAAATTATAAATAGGAAAAAAAAAATACAAACCATACTGAAGCAATTAATAAGGCAAAGCAGGATAAGGGCTTGAAGACATCCACAGATATCGAAATACACACACTGGGAAGGACACCAGAACTCAGATAAGAACTGACAGACTAGAAATATTTCACGCTTTGCTTCCAGCACTGGCCTATGCGCAGTTTGTCCTTTTAAACAGTTTTCCCAGCTGCAGCCCATGAAGGGGATCAAGGCCCTTTCCTCCCCTGTAGACCATGCCATTCATGTTTCTCCCTTATCCGCTCCTCCCTACGTGCCCTAGGATGAAGGGGGAGTGGGCCTGGGTCTTCCTCTTAATGCCCAGCCAGCCTGTGCCCTTCCCCAATTTCATCCACAATCTCTGGAGCCACACTCCCACTCCCTTTCGGCTGTTCCTCCTCTCTCTCAGAGTCAAATTCTAATAGGGGCATGACACTGGCGGACTTCAAATCCCAGAATTCCCCTGGTTGGAGACCTCTGCTTTAGAATGACTTTGTGGTTCTAAATGGACATGTCTGCCTTGTTTTTACATTCTGTGTTTTCTTGGCAACAGAATGTAAATGTTCACCCACCCAGAATTGCATGACAGTGACAGATAGGTGGTGAATAAATTTAATAAGCGAATACAATTTAATAAATAAATACAGGTAGTCCTTGACTTACAAACTGTTATTTCGTTTAAGGACCATTCGACGTTATGATGGCACTGGAAAAAAAGTGGGTGTGGGACCATTTTTCACATTTTATGACCGTCGTGGCTTCCCCATGGTCACGTGATCAAAATTCAGATGCTTGGCAACTGACTCATATTTATGACGGTTGCATAATGGGGGTCCATGTGATCACTTTTTGCAACCTTCTGACAAGCAAAGCCAACGGGAAAGCCAGAGCCACTTAACAACCATGTTATGAACGTTAACAACTGCAGTGATTCACTTCTTCCCATGATCCCAGGCTCTTCCAGAAAAACTGGGAAGGATCTCCCTTAAATGTGATTTTAATATCCCTGGCCTCCATATTTTTATTTACTGTATTGCTTATTAATTTAGTTAGTTTATTTATATGCAGTGCATTCCCAGGGAAGTCAGCCCGCGGCATGTACTGAGAATGCCAATAAATAACAATCTAAACCCAAGTTAAATAAAAGGCAAGACCGATGTTACAAAAGAATATCACAACTGAAAATGGTAAAAAAATAAAATATAATCCAAATTCCACTATGTTCTAAGCAAGAAGGAATCAAAAGAGAATCTAGAATAAAATGGATGAACATTTAAAAAAACCTGAAAGCAGATTAAAACTGAGCCTCATTTCAGTGTGGGAGAGAGTTTACAGTACACAAATAATGTATGATTTTAGATTGTTTTTTCTTCTTTTTAAACCATGGCAGAAAAGAAACAGACTAGATTATTGGGGTGAAGGCAAAAGAAGAGAGACAGAGAGTAGTCCATCATTATCGCAGCTTATTTTAAAACCTGTAATTATTTTTTTAAGGTCCAACTGAATTATGTAAGTTGTGCCTGTGGGGTAAAGTATTTATTATTTTTGTATCCCACCTTAATTATTGTTATAATAATTATTGTTATAACTAACTCAAGATGGCAAACATATCCAGCACTCTCCTCTTTCTGTTTTTTCTACAACAACCATCTTGTCAGGGAGTTGGGCTGAGAAAGAGTAGCCTAAAGACACCCAGACGGCTTTCTTGCCTAAGGTGGGCCTAGAACTCACCGTCTCCTGGTGATTGGTCCAAAGTCACCCAGCCAGCTTTCACGCCTAAGGCGGGACTAGAACTCTCAGTCTCCTAGTGATTGGCCCAAAGTTACCCAGACAGCTTTCACGCCTAAGGCGGGACTAGAATTCACCATCTCCTTGTGATTGGTCCATAGTCTCCCAGCCAGCTTTCATGCCTAAGGTGGGACTAGAACTCATGGTCTCCCGCTTTCTAGTCTTAACCATTAGACCAAACTGGCTCTTCTAAAGTGTAATTAAAATGCATTTCTCAATGACCATCCAAAGTTATTATGGACCTCCCCAGAACTACTTATGGCCTGGTTTATGATGGCTGTGTGCACACACACACATACAAACACACAGAGTCACATGATCACATTTTGGACACTTGGCAACTGGTTCATCTTTATGGCCAGCATCCTTTGGCCATATGACCATGATTTGCAACATTTTTTTTTACTGGTTTCTGGTATTTACTTCCACTTTCTGGCAAAAGAACTCCCATCCATTGGGGAAAATAGATATCCTTAACAACTATGATATGGCCTTCAAATGCACCACGTTTGCTCAACAACTGCAGTGTTCATTTAATGACCATTGTAAAAAACAAGTCATAACCAACTTCAATCATGGGATGCCTCATCTTATGACTGCCATGTAATTCCAGGCTAAATTTCAGGTGTAAGTTAAGGACCACCTGAGTACCTTTGAATTACAGCCTTCAAAAGGCAGACCGATGTCAGTTGCCATCCTCTAAAACAGAGGTGGGGAATGATGGTGCCTTTATGACTGGAGGACTTCAACTCAGGAATGGCTCAGGAATTCTGGGAGCTTGTTGTGGTTTGCTGGCAGCTGGTGCAGACGGCACTGGAATCGGACAGTGGGGAAGAATGGGGACCAATCCGAGAGTCTGGAGAGGACATAGGACACTCGTCCGATGCAGAGATGGGGCCAGGACTATCTGCGAGTGGGGTGCTGACTCTGGAGCCTTTGGAGTCTGGCAGCAGCGAGGTAGAGGAACAAGGGGAGCCTCTTCCCAGTGCGCATGTGTGCATAGCTGCTAGAAGGCGAGAGCAGCTGAAGCAGAAGGGGTGATTCGGGAGTAAGGCTGGGAGGTGATTGCCCCTCCCATCAGGGATAAAAGTCAGGTCAAGATGATGAAACCTTTGCAGGAAGCAAAGTAGTTTGATTGGTTCCGAGTCATCCTGCAAGCTCTTTTGTACTTCGGTTATTTTTTCTCATACTTTGGTTGGTTTCTTTTCTAGTTCATTTGATACTTCTGTTTTTGGCAGCACTTCACAGAACTGAAAGGTGTATGCTTATCTTGGGGGACTGTTTGAAATTAATTCCGGCTGGGAATGAAAACAATTCCCAGTTTTGCAATAAAATAGGTTTTGCTTTTAAAACAAGTTTGTGAAGAATTACACTTTACCAAGCCTGTGTCAGAACAGGGTTGAAGTCCACAAGTCATAAAAGGATCATAGTTCCCCACCCCTGCTCTAAAGTAATCTTTCTCAACCTTGACCACTTTAAGATGCTTGGACTTCAAATCTCAGAATTCCCCAACCAGCCATGTTGGCTGGGGAATTCTGGGAGTTGAAGTCCACCTATCTTAATGCTGTGGAGATTGAAAAACAGCTCTAAAGAAGAGTTGATAAAGACTGCCTCTGGCACATCAACCAAAGGGAAACAAAATACACATACTACATGCGCACAAATGCACAATGACCAGCAGACTGTCTTTATTTGCCTATCTATGAAGTCCAAGAGGCTTCCAACAGGCTTCACGTCATGCCATCTGGGGCACCACTGGAACAGACAGAAAACTAGACATTCCTGTATGGAAACTGAATTTTTGCTGGAATTCCATTTCAGCCTGTTTCTTCTAATCCCCCGCCTCCATGCCCCAGGCCCCAGGTTAAGACTTCTACTGTGTAAGTAGCTTGGCTCTGCTGGAAAGATATATTTAGATACCATAAGCACTCTGAACATCAGCATGGCCTGAACCAATGGATAATCTTTTCCAGTGACTTCATGTAAATGTTAAAGGAGGGAGGGAGAGAAAGGAAAAAAAAAAGAGAGAGAAAGAGGAGTCATGACTGTGAAAAATGATCATAAGTCAGCTGTAACTTGGTCACTAAACGAACTGTTGCACATTGAGGCCTCCCTGCATTCTGTCCCCCATCTCGGTTTTTCATTTAACTCTACCTTGCAATTCGCCTTCAACTTGCTGAGGGTCACTGTGAACCCCCCATCCCAAAATGGCTGAATTGCCCGTATTTACAAAATTTTATTTTCACTAACTTCTGACTTCACCTTGCTTCTTTTTCTCCCCAGGAAAATGTCCTGAGCTGACCCATAATTGATCAAAAATCCCTATCTTGTCTGTGAACTGGGGTGGCTTTAGGATCTGAGAGCAATGTCACAGCCTCCCTCCTGCTCACCTTGCCTGAGAATTTTGCAAATGTCAAAACCAGGAGATAAAGCCTGTTATCTAGCTCCAGTCAAAATTTGTCAGAGGTTTTTCCACTCACCTCTTTCTTCTTCTTCTTTTCTGGAGCGCAAATGTGAGTATGAAGGCTTGTCAGTGAAGGCAGGGAAAATGGGACTGCAGAAGGTTTGGCAGATTTGAAACAACTTCATGCAGGTTTTATAAAACTGTTGCCATCTGCAACTCTTTGGGATAAAACAAACAAACAAAGAAGCAAACAAAAAACCTCCATCAAAATTCCCCTGACCAGAACTGACCCTAAGCAAGTCAAGAGGCAAAATAAAGGCAAATAAACTGTTGGTTTCTCACAAGACTGTCTTTGCTGATTGAAGCAAAGGGTTTCCCTTCGACTGATCGAAAAAGTGGCACTCGTGCAAATCTGCTTTTTGTTTTTTTACAGAGAAGAGAGACAATTGGGTGTTGTGGTGAGGGCATCTAGCTAGTAACTGGGAGATTCAGAGTTCAAGTCCCACCTTAGGCATGAAAGCTGGCTGGGAGACTTTGAACCAATCACCAGGAGACTGAGTTCTAGCCCCATCTTGACATGAAAGCCAGCTTTGAGTTTTGGGCCAATCAGAAGGAGACTGTGAGTTCTAGTTCTGCCTTAGGCATGAAAGTTGGCTGGGTGACTTTGGCCCAATAACCAGGAGACTGTGAGTTCTAATCAGGGGTTGGATTCAACTGGTGTTATTATCGGTTTGGTGACTACATTTTGCGCAAAAGATAATAATCATAATCATAAGATACAACACTTAGTGATAGTCATAGGTTACTATAACCTATGGTTACAGGTTATAGTCAAATCATACATAGGCTACTATGTATGTATCTTCTTAAAAACCTCCAGTGATGGAGCCCCCACAACCTCTGGAGGGAAGTCATGATTAATTGTCTTCACTGTCAGGAAATTTCTCTTTAGTTCTAGGTTGAATCTCTCCTTGATTGGTTTCCATCCATTATTTCTTGTCTTGCCTTAGGATGCTTTGGAGGATAAGTTGACCCCCTTATCTATGTAGGAGCCTCTCAAATATTGGAAGACTGCTATTCTGTCTCCCTTGGTCCTTCTCTTCACTAGACTGGTCAGGCCCAGTTCTTGCAACCTTTCTTCATCTGTTTTAATCTTCAGTCCTTTAATCATTGTGATCTAATCACTGCTCTTTTTCTAGAGTCTCAACATCTTTTTTTTATGTTGTGGTGACCAGAACTGGATGCAGAATTCCAAGTTATTACTAAGGCTTTGCAAAATGGTAATGGGTGCCAAGCCCATTACTACAGCCAAGCTCATTACTAAGGTTTTGCAAAGTGATACCAACAGAGGTAGTTCTCAACTTACAACAGTTCACTTCGTGATCGTTCAAAGTTACAAGGGCACTGAAAAAAGGGACTTATGACCCTTTTTCACACTTGTGAAAAAGGAATCTCCATGGTCAGAATTGTGGAATTCCCATGTTCAGGTGATCAAAATTCAGACCCTTGTCAACTGGTTTATACCTACTATATAATTACGTGATCCCCTTTTGCGACCTTCTGACAAGCAAAGTCAAGAGGGGAAACCAGATTCACCAAGTGTTACTACAACTGCAGTGATTTACTTAACAAATGCGGCAAGAAACTTTCTCACCATGCCACATAAATTGTGGGCTTAATTGTGGTTGTAAGTCGAGGACTACCTGAATCTTCTTATCCTCTATTTCAGATACAGAGTTGGAAGGGACTTTGTAGATCATCTAGTCCAACCCCTGCCCAAGCAGGAGATCCTACACCATTTCTGATCGATGGCAGTCCAGTCTCTTGAAAGCCTCCAGTAATGATGCTCCCACAACTTCCGAAGGCAACTTCTGTCCCGTTGGTTGATTGTTCTCACTGTCAGAAAGTTTCTCCTTATTTCCAGGTTGAATCTCTCCTTGTTCGGTTTCCATCCATTATTCCTTGTCTGGCCTACAGGCACTTTAGAAAATAGCTTGACCCCCTTCCTCCTCTCTGGGGCAGCCCCTCAAATATTGGAAGATGGCTATCATGTCTCCCCATGTCTCCTTCACGAGACAATCCATGCCCAGTTCCTGCAACCGTTCTTCATGTTTTAGCTTCCAGTCCCCTAATCATCCTTTCTTTCATCATTTCATAATCATAATTTCCTTCACTTCTCTAACACAAAAAAATTTCTGCCGGAGCAAGCATCTCATGCTTCCAAAGACAAACCAGGCTGATTTGCTGGTCTCTCTCTTTCTCTCTCCCTTTCTCCCTCCCTCCCTCTCTCTCTCTCCTCCCTCTCTCTTCTTCATCCCCTCCTCCATGTTGCGGATCCATTATGAACATTCCCTGTTGTCGTCCCCACTTTCCTCCTTCCCGTCCCTTTTCTTGTCAAGTCCAGTTGGCTGATGACTGCCGGTTTCCCAGGCAAATCACACCAATTTCAGAGCTGATGTTGAAGGTCCTTCTTGGCACATCAGTGGGGGGGGGGGAAGGGTGCCCCCAAGATGCTGCCACCCNGGCACATCAGTGGGGGGGGGGGAAGGGTGCCCCCAAGATGCTGCCACCCTCCTCCATAGACAGCAGGGATTGGGAACTGCTGGCCTCTTTGTCTTGGCGGATTTATTTATTTTGTCGGTTTGGTGGCTCCAAACTTTGCAGATGCGTTGGTTCTGCAAGAGCCTCTGGGCCAACATGCCTCAACAGGAATGAGGCATAGGGCAGAAAGCAATTTGTCAGGAGTGGTGGTGATGGTGGAGGTCAATCTATATTTGTAAACAACGTTTGCATTTTATTTTGTTTTATTTATCTATCCATCTATCCATCTATCCATCTATCCATCTATCCATCTATCCATCTATCCATCTATCCATCTATCCATCCATCCCCCCCCCTCTCAGCTCTCCCTTTCTCCTTCCCTCCCTCCCTCTACACACACACGCACACATCACAAGCAACAAAGTCAAAATCTGTAATTTTATACAGTACCCTGTACCAAATTATACTGTGGTGCATTCAACAACATCAGTGTGTGATTGATTGATTGATTGATTGATTGATTGATTTCAGGTATGAACCAGATTATACACAAACAGGTGCAGGTTGAAAACAAAAACATTCACCCTTTCATAAACCACCTGGCATTGCTGACTTCCATAGAGGCAATGGACCCTGCACACGGATATCTTACAAGACCTTCTTCTTCCTCTCTAAGCATGCCTAGCAGACACTGGGGTCCGCATGGGCTTTTGTTGACACATACCTTTGTGCCCAGGAATACCTTAACACAGAAGGCTCCTTATTTAGATCTTGCAAAGATGCCAAGGCACCCTTCATATTCATTCATTCATTCATTCATTCATTCATTCATTCATTCATTCATTCATTTATTTTAAAGTGCCTGAGTATACAAGTGATGCTGCTGCTGCTATGGTCATTGGCATGTTTATATATAAATAAATATTTGATGCTTTTGCTCCTTTCTTTCTTTCTTCCTTTCTTTCTTTCCTTCTTTTCTTCCTTCCCTTTCTGTTTTTTTCTCTTCTTTTCCTTCTTCCCTCCCTCCCTCCCTTTTTATTTTGTTTCTGCTCCTTCCTTCCTTCCTTCTTTCCTTCCTCACTTCACTTACCATTCCTGTTTTCCTTTCCTCTTCCTTTTCCCTCTTTCCTCCCTCCCTTCCTTTTTGTCCTGATTCTCTTCCTCCCTCCCCCTTCCCTTCCCTTTCAATTCCTTACTTTTCCTCTTCTCTTTCCCTCTTTCCTCCCTCCCTTCCTTTTGGTCCTGCTTCTCTTCCTCCTCCCTCCCTCCCTCCCTCCCTCCCTCCCTTCCTTCCTTCCTTCCTTCCTTCCTTCCTTCNCTCCCTCCCTCCCTCCCTCCCTCCCTTCCTTCCTTCCTTCCTTCCTTCCTTCCTTCCTTCCTTCCTTCCTTCCTTCCTTCCTCTGCTTGTAGCCATACTTTGCCCCTTACAATATGAACACTAACCCATCAAGCTATTTTTTCACCCCTTTCAACACTGTTGCTTTTTCTCTGCAAATTTGGGGTAAAAGTGCTATTTTTTTAAAAAAAATGAATTAACCCCCCATAATGTTGCCCTAACTACGTCCCTCTGGCTCCCTTTGGAGGTTCAGGCAGGAAGGTGTAATTTTGCAAACACTTTCTTCAAGAGCCAGGCCTGAAGGACTCTTAACAACACGACCGAAAAGAAAAGAAACACCTTCACAAAAGAAGGGAATGTTAATAGAGGGATCGTCCAAAGCATGGGGTGGGCTTGGAGGGGGGGCTTCCTCTGTCCTTCACAATAAAGAGAGAAGGCCAGGAGTTGAATAGAGGGGCCCATGTTTTAATCTGGACAAAACCAAAATGTTAATGAGCTCTGAAGTCCTGACTGGTCAAAAACGCTGGGCAGAAACTGGACTCTATAGCCGGCTCCTGCTCTCCCCCCTCTCTCCAGCCCACAAAGAGGGAGCCTCTCCTGTCCTCTCCTCTTTAACTTTATTTCATCAATTAGCTCTTTAAAAAGAAAGAAAGAAGGAAAGAAAGAAAGAAAGAAAGAAAGAAAGAAAGAAAGAAAGAAAGAAAGGGGGGTGAGTCCGAGGGGGTGTGTGCTCTGAGCAGCTTACATAAAATTAAAAGGTGGTATGTTGCAAAGATATTTTTTTTATCTCCCCCTGGCTTCAGATTGTGAATGAGAGATGGCAACTAAAGGGTATGTCAGTTTTGGAATTATTTCTGTTTTTTCATAAACAGGAAATTGGCCTTTAGGGTTTGTCTCTGCTTGTGCCTCTCTCTCTCTCTCTCTCTCTCTCTCTCTCTCTCTCTCTCTCTCTCGTTTAATTTTCTCCTTTCCTTTCCCAAGAATTACATCTCCACCTTTGCAAACATTCCCTGATTTTGCAGTTTTAATTCTGCATGGGTCGAGAAGGGTTCATTTTGATGCTGAGCTATGAATACATCCCTTTGCCAATTGATCTGCATTTTATTTTATTTATTTATTTGTTTAACTTTACTGGTTTAGTTATCCTTGCTAGCTCTTTGTGCTTTCTGACACAGTTTGATCCGGTCGAAGAACAGAAAAGTTGGACCAAAATAGCACAATAAACGAGCAGAGTCACATAAGGTTTTGGCAAAGTTTGAGCCAAATTTAGAAATTGGATTTTTTTGATGCCACTTTTTATGTTTGCATTAAGTGATGCCTCACAAGGAAAATGATTTTTCACCCCCCTCAGAAAGATTTTTAATAGTGGAATGATATGCATATTTTTTAATGTACTTCCCTAAGCTGCCATAATGGGTGAATGCTGCCAAAGGATAACATAATGTTGCAAAATTGTTGGAAATAGAAGCAGTTGAGCATTGCCGTCCTCTATCCTGCAAGGAAACCAAAGGATGTTTGCATTCTTGCTTTACTGTAAGTTGTTTCTATTTGATGATTTGTGGACTAGCTTTGGCCCTGTTTTCAAAGGGATGGAAAGAAAAGAATTTTTCAAAGGAATGGAAAGAAAAGAACAAGGGTGCAAATAACAGATAACCATGGTCCTTCCTGGAACAAAAAAATAAATAAATCCTGGTTTATGCTCAAAACAAGAAGGATAACTTCAAAACCTTCACTCCTTTGGACATTGAGCTCTTTCTAGCTGAGATTTATCTTCATTTTAATGGGCAGAACTGTTTGTTGTGGATGTGGTCATATCATTGTGTTTTAAAATTTTATAATAAGCGACAGTAGTTTAGATGGTGAAATTCCACTTAAATATGCCTGATCATTTTGAATTTTTTTTTCCAAAAAAGAAATGTAGCTTAAAAAAAAATCTTTCCTCCCCCCCTCAACCTTCAGTTCATTTTCATGTGTTCTTTTATTTATTTTTCTCTGGAATTTGCAAAGGAGCTAGGAATGTCCTGTATCCATAGGTTTCAAATCCCCCCTCCCCCCCTTTTTTTTTCTTTGGCTGGAGATAAAATGGATTTATATATTTAGGCATCCTGGGTCTTTGTAGGCAGCAGGCAGTGTTTAAAAAATGTGCCTATTGTGATTATGGAGTGGCAGGCATCCTTGTTATGATGGATTCAGTTCTAGTCTCTGGAGTGACATTGATTTCTGATATGAAATATGATGGGCATGAAGATGGTATGATGATGATGTTGATGATAGGAAGTAGGAGGAAGAGTATAAGAAGTAGAGAAATTCCATACTAGGGATACAGAAATAATACCTAGTTGGCATCTTCTTTTGTTCCTTTACAAGATTCCATCAATCAAGAGAAACACAAAAGGATTCAAATTTTGAAGGAGAAAATTCTAAGGCCAGAAATGGATTTCTTAAATTCCAGCTTTCTGGTATAAAAAAATTGATGTCCTTTTTTCTTTAAGTTTCCTTTATTTCAGTAATTATTTAAATCAAGGAGGACTTCATTATAAAAGCAAAGGAAACCCAGAAATTGAGAAGAGATTTTTCACCCAGAAATTTTGTACAAGAGCTCAAGAATTGGTTTTGCTGATTTTTGTCTCCTTAGATGCACTGACGTATGATCACAATGGACCCCAACATTTCTGTTGCTAAGTGAAGCAGCTGTTAAGTGAGTTTTGCCCCATTTTACAACCTTTTGTGTCACCATTGTTAAGTGGATCAATGCCGGTGTGAAGTTAGTCACATGGTTATTAAGCGGATCTGGCTTCTCCATTGATTTCGCTTGTCAGAAGGTCGCAAAAAGGGATAGCACAGGATTCTGGAACACATCATAAACACAAGTCAGTTGCCAAGCATCCAAATTTTAATCACGTGACCATGGAGATGCTGAAATGGCTGTCAGTGTGAAAAATGGTCATAGGTCACTTTTTTTCCAGTTGTAACTTCGAACAGTCATTAAATAGCAATAAGCACTTAGGCTTATATATTGCTTCACAGTGCTTTACAGCCCTCTCGAAGCAGTTTACAGAGTCAGCCTTTTGCCCCTAAAATCTGGCTCCTCATTCTAGAATAGAATAGAATAGAATAGAACAGAAATTCTTTATTGGCCAAGTATGGTTGGACACACAAGGAATTTGTCTTGGTAAAAATGTTCTCAGTGTAGATAAAAGAAAAGATACATTCATCAAGAATCATCAGGTACAACACTTAACAATAGTCATAGGGTACAATAAGCAATCAAATCATACTAGGAAACAGTCAGTATAAATCGTAAGGATACAAGCGACAAAGTTGCAGTCATACAGTCACAAGTGGAAAGGGTTGGGTGATAAGGAGTGATGGGAAGATTAACAGTAATAGTAGTGCAGACTTTGTAATAGTTGAACAGTGCTGAGGGAATTAGTTTTTTAGCAGAGTGATGGCTTTTGAGGAAAAAACTGTCCTTGTGTCTAGTTGTTCTGATGTGCAGTGCTCTATAGCATCATTTTGAAGGAAGGAGTTGAAACAGTTTATGTCCGGGATGTGAGGGGTCTGGAGATATTTTCACAGCCCTCTTTTTGACTCATGCAGTATTCAGGTTCCTGATGGAAGGCAGGTGGGTAGCAATTGTTTTTTCTGCAGTCCTAATTTCTCTCTGAAGTCTGTGTCTGTCCTGTTGGGTTGCAGAACCAAACCAGACAGTTATAAAGGTGCAGATGACAGACACAATAATTCCTCTGTAGAAATGGATCAGCAGCTCCTTGGGCAGTTTGAGCTTTCTGAGTTGGCGCAGAAAGAACATTCTTTGTGGGGCTTTTTGGATGATGTTTTAGGTGTCCATTTTAGGTCATGTGATATAGTAGAACCTAGAAATTTGAAGGTCTCTACTGTTGATACGGTGTTGTCTAGTATTGTAAGAGATGGTAGTATGGGAGGGTTTCTTCTAAAGTCTACCACCATGTCTACAGTTTTGAGTGTGTTCAGTTCCAGATTATTCTGGTTACACCACAAGGCAAGTTGTATAACCTCCTGTCTGTATGCAGATTTGTTGTCTTGAATGAGACCAATCACTGTTGTGTCATCATTTTACTGATCTCGGAAGTATGGAAGGTTGAGTCGATTTTGAGCCATCAGGATTGAACCTCTGGCAGTGGGCAGAATTAGCCTGCAATACTGCATTCCAACTACTGCACCACCATGAGAGTGTTGGGATTCAAAAACTTTTACCACCGGTTCAATGGGTGTGGCTTGATGGGTGCACTTTGCGTGCATGCACACACTTTGCATGCACGTGCGCATCAAACACGCATCTTATGCAGACACAGAGGCGTTCCAACTCATCTTCTGCAAGCCTGCACTCTCCTGGTTGCTTCAGCAGCTGCTGCATGGCATTTTTCTGTGCCGCGCAAAGCAGCTGAGCTTCAGAAGCAGAAGATAAAGGTGAGTATGGAATCCTGGGCGGGTCCAACAGCAGAGTGGTGGAGAGGACTGGTTCGGTCTCTGCTGCTCATCGCCGCTACCAGCTCGGTAGAACTGGGCCGAACTGGTAGCATACCACCACTGCACCATGGCCTTTTGAACTGTTGTAAGTTGAAGGCTACCTGTATTATTTTAAGGTATCATTTCCTGACAGCCACAGATAGGAATTACCATTACCAATTACCATGATGAATGTGGTGTTTCTCAACCTCAGCCACTTCAAGATGGGTGGACTTCAGCTCCCAAAATTCTGAGAGGGGGATTCTGGGAGTTGAAGCCCACCCATCTTAAAGTGGCAGAGGTTGAGAGATATTGCTCTATCAAATAGGGACCTAACCAGGGGTGGGATTTTTTAACAATCGGTTCTGTGGGCGTGGCTTAGTTGGTGGGTGTGGCCAATTCAATATCAATCACATCGAGGCACGCATCTTCTCGCCTGGCCTCTCATGACTGTGGGGATGCTGCAACAGTCGTAAGTGTGAAAAATGGTCATAAGTCACTGTTTTCAGTGCCATTGTAACTTTGAATGGTCACTCCACACAAGCAAAGCACCAGCAAAGGAGGAAAAAAAAACTGCAGAGAAGTTCCAGAGACAGGAAGTCCAGTCCTGCCAAGAATGTAATAAGGGTTAACAGAGAGGCTTACCGTTTCTGTAAGCAACACCAGAACGTTTCCTTCCTGGCTTCCTTACAGGATTAGGCCAGTCATTTCTTCCAGCCACCGATTCTCCGAACTGCTTAGAATGTTAACAACCGGTTCTAGCGAATAGGTGCGAACTGATAGAATCTGATCCCTGGTCCAAACCCAATCAGAAACCAGTTAGGAAAAAGTCTTTGCATAGTCCAACAGGTTTGACAGACTTTTAAATATTTCCGCGCAGCCTCAGAAGAAGAAAGACCAGAAAAATTTCAAAATAACTACAATTTCAGCCTATTTTGTTCATGGCCTGAAGTAAAATGAAAAATATATGTCACCAAAGGATGCTTCTCCCTCTCCGAGGAATTTCCTTGATGTCTCTTAGAAGTTGTCCTTACTTTTTGTAAGATCATTTTTCTCTTATGTTTTTTTGCTTCCTTTGCTCAAAAAAAAGTTTCGGTGATTTTTAGTGGAAGTGATTTGATTAGTATTTCATGTCTGAGAGATGTCTTTGTATATTGAAGCTGTGATGTAAAAAAAAGAAAGAAAGAAATTCAGAAGAGGCCAAAATAGGAATTTTCTGCTTCTTCCCAAGAAACAGCAGAAAGAAAGAAAGAAAGAAAGAAAATAAAAGAAAGGGAGGAAGGGAATCATATGAAAGAAACAAAAAGGACAATTACACAATCAGTTTCTGAAAATTCAAGTTTAAAAATTCAACCTAGTAGATGGCTATCACCTTAGACCAAAAAGAAATGGGTTTTAATTTTTACAGTTTAAATATTCCATTGATGGAGGGTGGCTGGCAGGGCAGTGTGGGTGGGGTATAAGTGTCAGTGGCCCTCCACAATAGTTTCTCAACACTGGAGGTTTTTAAGAAGAGATTGGACAACCATTCATCTGAAATGGTATAGGATTTCCAGCCTGAGTAGGAGATTAGACTAGAAGACCTCCAAGGTCCCTTCCAACTTCTGTTATTCGTGTGGTTCCTTGGGAAAATGAAACCATACCTGTAGCAAATCTTTAGGTTGCTTAATGACTGCCGAGCTCGCTTTATGACTGCTGTGAAAAGCATTATTTTATGACCATGATGACATACAACCCTAATGGGAAGGCTCCAATATGGTTGTGTGTCAAGGACTACTGAGAAAGACAATTTGGTATAGTAGTTAAAGTTATTGGGCTAGAAACTGGGAGACTGTGAGTTCTAGCCTCACCTTAAAGATGAAAGCCAGTTGGGTGTCTTTGGGCCAATCACCAGGAGATGGGGAGTTCTAGTCCTGCCTTAGATGCGAAAACCTGGTAGAGGACTTTGGGACAATCACCAGGAGACTGTGAGTTTTAGTCTTGACTTAAGGCATGAAAGCCACCTGGGTGACTTTGGATTAATCACCAGGAGTTTGGGAGTTCTAGTCCTGTCTTAGACATGAAAACTCGGTCGATGACTTTAGGCCAATCACCAGGAAATTGGGAGTTCTAGTCCTGCCTTAGACCTGAAAATTAGGTGGATGACTTTGGGCCAATTACTGTCTCTCAATTCCAAGAAGAGGGCTGTGGCAAGCCACTTCTAAAATGCTGGACAGAAAAGGGAAGAGATGCTGAGAATCCCTGGGTTTTATAACCTTTCTGGCTTTGAACGTCCTGGGGCACAGGAAGAGTATCCGGATTGGTTGCTGTCAGAGGTCATAGCTAGCTTTGTAGGTTGTCTGTGTGTGAAGTTTGGTTGAAACTTGATGGTTGGTGCAATGAAGGGCAATTCAATGGCTCTGCCTGAAGGAGGTAGATCTTTGTTATGTAGAATAGAGTGGCCCAGGCCTTAATGGTCCGTTAGCAAAGGGGTGTGTGGGGGGGGGGGGGCTGAGTTTCTACCTCTCTGAGTTTCTACTTCTCTTTTAGGGGAAATATTCTGCCTTTTTAATATATCCTAAAATGTTTCATTTTTCTAAGAGGGGGTGGATTTTAACTTCCAACACACAACTTTTCAGAAAATTCAGGGTGTGTTTCAGCCCAGCATTGGGGCAGAAAGCAAGTAGAAAGAACAGGGGTCCCCAGTCCCTCTTCTACTCCCACAAAGTCAGCTCAAAGCATCGCCAAAAGAAATTGGAAAGAATTTTTCAATTACCTTGAGATTGAAGCAGAAAAAAACAGACGCCTCTTGCACAGAGGATACAACTTTTCAGAGAAATCCAAGGTGGGTTTTGGCCCAGCTTTGAAGCAGAAGCAAATAGGAAGAACAGCGAATAAGTCAGAGAAGAGTCTTGTCAGAGCCTTGCAGAAATTTAGCTGAGGCTGTGCAGAATTAAGGAGTTTTCCAGTTGGAGGGTTTGCAATTTCCCCACTGGGAACGCATCAGCTGCCTCCTGCTGCAGACATCCGGGCCTCTGTAAAAGGATTCAGCGCAGGCATCAAGAATTTTAATCAAACCCAATTGTGCCTCGCGACGGCTTGTTGCAAAACACTTATGGCCTGACAAAAATGTCACAGCTCTTAAAATACCACATGAGCGCCAACAATAGCATTGTTTTGGGGGCGAAGAAACTGAAGGGTTTATGCCACAGAAAATTAGGCAGTGCTTCCGAAATTAGCAGCGTGTGTGTTCACCAACCTCTCATTACTACCCTTTGCAGAAGTTCAGTTTTTCCCTCGGGGCAATGCAGGGATGATGATAACTCTAATTTCCCCACTCTTCAACCCTGCCTGATGGAAATCCAAGTGTGGGTGAAGACATAAGCACATCAGATCCTCCCACAAACTCTTAGGATTTCATCTGAGCGATTGATAGCAGCAGAGAAAGCAAACTACTATATTCTCTGTAGAGCTTTCCGGGTTCCAAATTGAAAAGATTTGCAGGAGAACAGGAAAAATCGGGATGTAGACCAGGAGTGTCAAACAGGGGTGGGATTCAAATTTTGTAACAACCAGATCTGTGGGCATGGCTAGGTGGGCATGGCTAGGTGGATGTGGCCATGTGGATGTGACTTCTTTTTTGGCAGCAACTCCCTTTTTGGGGGGGCCTTAGGGAAGCCTCCTGGAGGGTGTTTTTGCTCCCAGAAAGGTTTCCCTGGGGCTCAAGAAGGAAAAAAATATGGAGCATGGGGGGGGCACACAGCACCCCCCCCCGTGCTCCATTTTGAGGCCTTCTAAGCCTCAGGAAAACCTGCTGGGGGGCATTTTTGCTCCCAGGAAGCTTCCCTGGGTCCCAGGAAGACAAAAAATGGAGGGGGGAGGGGAGTTGCTGTGCCCCCCCTCCATATTTTGCCTTCCTGGGCCTCAGGGAAGCCTCCTGGGTGAAGCAGTAAGTAAGCGAGTGGAATCCCGGCACAGCTGATCATAGGAACAGCTGATCGTCGGAAGGGGGGAAAAAAGAAATACCTTAAGGAGTGACTGGGTGGGGAAGAAGCAGTCAGCGATGTCAGGCATGCGCGCTATGTTGTGCATGCATGATAAGGAATGACTGGGCAGGGAGGGGAGGGGTGGGTGGAGAGAGGCGGGGCCAGTCAGGTGCATGATTTCCGGTTCTCCGAACTGCGCAGAATAATAACCAGTTCTATAGAACCGGTCCGAACCGGTAGAATCCCATCCTTGATGTCAAACTCAAGGCCCACAGGCCTGATCTGGCAAATGGGGTTCTTTAATCCAGCTTGTGTGGCCACCCTGGAAATATCAAAGGACTGGCCTGCAGTGTCTCTGGTGAATAAAATGGGCTGCGAGCAGCCCCCTTTGTTTTCATCTTCCATGGCTTGCAACACTCGGTTGGCTGAAAATGGGCCAAAAATGGAGCCAAAAATGGTCTGAAAAAGGGCTGAAAAACAGGCTGAAAACAGGCTGAAAAACATCCTGAAAATGGACCAAAAACAGGCCAAAATGGCTGGCAGAATGCTGCAGGAGGCCATGGAGGGTGAAAAGGAGGTGCAGGGGGGGCACACATGGACCCCTGCACCTTGTTTTGCCTGGCAAGGTGCTGCAGGAGACACCTGTCCTGCCTCCCTGCCAGTCTGCAGAGGAGAACTACAATGCTGATTCCCCCCTCAAAGAAATCCAGTTTGACACTCCTGATCAAAACAATTTCTTCTCTCAAATCAAGATGGCTGCATGGAGAAATGATTTTTACAGGACATCCTCGACTTATGGCAGCCGCTTAGCGATGGTTCAAAGTTAGGACAGGTTTCCCTTATGGTACCTATGGCCCAGTTTCAAAGTAATGATAGCCCACACTGGCCCATATTTAGGGATGTTTCCAGCATCTTCTGGTTACGCGATCACGTTTTACGATATGTTTGCCAAACAATAGCATTTGCTTCCAATTTTTGGCAAAAACACCTCATAGTGAACTTGTCAACTCATAAAACTTTGAAGTTTTTTGAAGTTTGGCTCGAGCATTATGATTTAATTAGGGCGATTGCTGACATCCTGACAGCACTATTGGTTTGCTTAATAATTACAATGTTTGCTTTAGGACAGCTATAGAAAGATCATAAAGTCAGGTCAGTCATGTGGGTGGCCCATTTTACAATTATCACAACTTATGACTCTAATGACCTTTATGATAATTAAGACCCGGATTACCTATATTGCAGTCTGACCTGTTTTTGATAGGTATCTTCCAATATCAGGGACAAATCCATTCAATCAAGAGAGACAGTTTGGTCTAGTGGTTTAGGCACCAGGCTAAAAAGCAGGAGGCCATGAGTTCAAGTCTTGTCTTAGTCATGAAAGCTTACTGAATGACTTTGGGCCAATCACCAGGAGACAGTGAGTTCTAGTCCCACCTTAGGCATGAAAGCTGATTCGGTGACTTTGGGCCAATTACCAAAAGATTCCTGAAAGTTTTAATGACAAATGTTGGATACAAAATTCTCATTTACAAAATTGTTTCTTTAGTGGTGGAGAATAGAGGAGATATCAGTTGGGTTTTTTTACTTTCTTTTCTGTTTGTCTGCCTGGAAGCACATAAAAAGATTAAAAAGAAATAATCTTTTTTTTTTGCTTTTTACCCAGAGTAGTAATTTCTCTCTCTTTTGTTATCAAGATATAGAAATAATATGTATTCTTGCCTATTTTTTGTGTCTTATTTTTTTTACCAGCTGAATTGCTTTGATTGGGAGTGTTTTGGATACAAACTGAACTGGGAATTTTCTACAGTAATTTGTCAGCAAAAATATTATGGGCCCATGAAGGGTTTTCTGCCTTCTGCACAGAGATGGATTTGAAGCTGTACAGATGCAGATAGATAACTCAATAAGATATCCATAACAAATTACATTTAATGGTTCATCAGGTATCCTCATAACTCACATTTGTGATGATGTTCTTTAATGACCAATCCTTTGTATATCTGCTTTTTAGTAAAAGATGGTTATCTCCTAACCCATCTTGTAGCGATAGAAAGAAGCTGCCATGAGTTAGAGAGTTCAGGCAAAAGTGAGGAAAAGTTCAGCAAAAGTGAGGAAAACTCCCCCAACTCATCAAGGGTCAAACTAGTGACCAACGGGATTACAGATTGGCCATGTGACATGAACTACATTTCCCAGATACCTTTACTACATTTACCATGATGCATTCCCTTAATGGGACAGCTCATAATTCCTAAGTAACTATTCCAATTCCCATAGACTGGCTGGACAGCACACTCCCCGCCTGGAATTGTAAATTCCACTATTAAAGGAAGAGAAAAAAATAACTATAAACTAAGATACGCAGTAAACAGTAATACTATGAACAGCAGATAACTTATATAACTAAGATAAACAGTTAGCTATGTAACTAGAAAAAACAGTAAACATTAATAAAGCATCAGCAAAGCAAAGATGCAAAGCTTGAGGTTCAATCTTCAAGTTCGCCTCTTGGTGCAAGTCTGCCAGTCACCCCTGGTGGCCTTTTAGGGTATACAGGTACTCTTTGTGCAAAGGTGAAAGTCTGCTGGTCACCTCTGGAGTCTTTTAGGATTGGAATGGTACACTTGCTTCCATTGGTGTCAAAGGTGTCAGGAAGCTGTTGGAAAGGGGTTTGCGTAAGCATAATGCTATGTTAGAGTGTCTTAGTGGACATCTGGTGATTGTTGGCAGCGTTTAGGTGTCTAGCGAAAGTTACTGATTGCCAGTGCCTTTTAGGCTGGAACAGCATTCTTGTTTTTGATGGTGTTAAAGGCATTGGAGGCAGTTGGAATGGATGGTGCTAAGGCATTTGCCTGGGTTGGAAGCCTGCATCCAATCGTCACTGCAATGCGTATGATCCCCCACCTAGTGTAGATTTGATGGCCACTGGGCTGTCTACAGGACGCCGACTGACTCGGAGAGAGGAAAGCACGTGGGACATTATTCCAGCAAGAGTAGGATCTCAGCTCTGATCTAGAGCAGGGAAGTGATGATCCAGGTGCTGTAGGTGAGATTGGTACTTATGACCTCAGGTGTTGCGATCTGACTGCAGTCATTTGGAATCCATTTCATTCAATATGGGCAGTAGTGGGAACTGGAACTTCCATCCAATGATTCTATGCTGAGTCCAGTAGCTTTCCTCCCCACCGTGCTTCTTGGTCCATGGCACGTTGATACAGTGATGTGAACTTTGTTCTTTTGCACCTCAAAGAGGTCGAAGAATGCAGGTCTGGCCAAGGTGCAGGTGCTTTGAGTGCACGTACATTTTTACAGCATCTTCAGGCGGTCCTCAGGTACACTTTGGCTAAACATATGGGAAGACACGAACGAGTTCGGTGAGTCGACATGCATTGCTGTGCAGTTGATACTCCCTCAGTTTTGGTTGTGGTTTGGCAGTCTGCTGAGAGCCCTGTCTGCTTCTGTGTTACATTGAGGCTCCTTATCCGAGGAGGGTTACAAGATATCTGCAATGGTGGCTCGGTGTCTGGGATGCAGCGCAGTCGGGTGTTGGACACTATTGCATAAGTCGCATTGCACTTTGGCTGTACAATACTTGGATGGGTGTTTGGATTTGCTGCAAACCACACTGCACTGTTCATAAGTGAGTGGAGTGTGAGGCATTAGGACAAAACTGTAAGTTCACCTTCGTGTTGGAGACTAAATTGCGTTGTTCATCTGATTGTTCATGCAGTATCCTCATACTTCACGTTTTGATGAATTTCTGTCTTTAATGACCAATCCTTTGTATATCTAGGCCTTGTAGTAAAAGATGGTTATCTCCCTAACCATCTTCGTAGTGGAGAAAGAGCTGTCACTGAGTTAGAGAGTTTCAGGCAAAAGTGAAGAGAAAACTCCCCCAACTCATCAAGGGTCAAACTAGCAGACCAATGCATGGGGATACACGCGATGGTGGCCAACAGTGACATGACTACACATTTCCCGCATGTACCTTTGAACTATATTTAACCCATGATCTGCAGCATTCCCTTAAGGGGACAGCTCATAATTCCTAAGTAACTATCCAATTCCCATAGACTGGCTGGGACAGCACAAAGGGGATAGAGCTAAATTCTGATCACCCATTGCATCCTAAAGAAAATTTGGTGTAATGGCTAAGACACAAGGCTAGAAGCCAGGAGACGTTGAGTTCTAATCCAGCCTTAAGCATGAAAACCAGTTGAGTGACTTTGGATCAATCACCAGGGAATGGTGAGTTCTAGTCCCAATTTAGGCATGAAAGCTGCTGATTGACTTTGTCCATCACTAGGAGTGGGTGAGTTCTAGTCCTTCTTAAGGCATGAAAGCTGGGCCAATCACAAGGTGACAGTGAGTTCTAGTGCTACCTTAGGCATGAAAGCAGCTGGATGACTTTGAGCCGGTCATTTTCTCAGAGTCCAAATTTGAAAGATGACATGTCCAACTTGGTTTTAAAAAAAGACAGTGTATATTAGTGTTCCCCAATCTTGGCAAATTGAAAAGTGAGTGGATTTCAACTCCCAGAATTCTCAGTAATGGCAATTCTCACTGTGGAATTTTGAGATTTTTGAGACGGAGGGAGGGAGGGAGAGAGAAAGATTTAGCTATCATCTGATAGATAGATGATAGATATAAAAGTTATAAATAGATGGATAAATAGATAGATGATAGATAGGTATAAATAGGTGGATAGATAATAGATAGATAAATAGATATAAATAGATGGATAGCTAGATACATGATAGATAGATGATAGATAGATAATGATAGATAGATATACAAATATAAATAGATAATGATAAAGATATAAAAGATGTAGATAGATATAGTTAGATAGGTGATAGATCTAAAAGATGTAAATAGATGATACAATAGATATAAAGGGGACATCTATATTTATATCTATATATCTACATCTACAGATATATACAATATATATAGATATATAGATGGATGAGTGGATGGAAAGATAGATAGATAGATAGATAGATAGATAGATAGATAGATAGATAGATAGATAGATAGATAGATAGGATAGATAGATAGACAGACAGACAGGTGATAGATAAATAAATAAGATAGATATATAATAAAAATATAGACAAGAGAGAGATAAATCCCTGTCTGTCTCTTTCATATCTTACTTGCCTTTCATCCTGTTTCACCAGTAGCTGGTTTTTGATGTTTTCCAATATCCAATAAACATCAACCTACATTTCCACAGGCTGAACTGAGTGGTGGGTGCATTAAGCACCAAGCTAGCTTTACGACAATGTACTTACTCTGATCTTGGTACTGAGGTGGGCTATAGAGAATGTGCCAGGGGCAAACTAAACTGCAAATTATCCTCATTAATTTTCCAAAAATGAGAAGTGCAGCAAGATACATTCTCAGCTTACAACGAGCCCCTGAATTTTACAGAAAAACTCCAAAGGACGTGTACAATGCTTCCCTAATTCCCTGTAAAAGTGATGTGTTGTTTCTTTGATTGCAGGATACGGAGGGAAGGAATATTCAGAGCTCGCACCAGAACCCGGTTAGCAAATCAATTAATTTGGGAGTTTGCAGATTATTTTGAAACGCTGTATCAATTAATCACAATCCCACTGCATTTGCACAACAAGCTCCTCTTGGTCAGGGTCAAATTTGATTAGATTTTATGGTTTAGGATGTGATGTAAATATATTTTCTGGTTAATAGAGATACCCTGTTTCCTTGAAAATACGACCTACTCTGAAAGTAAGTAGGTCCTGGCTTGATTTTTACACGTATGCCCAATATAAGTCCTACCCTACCCCAAAATAAGCCCTAATTAAGATCCCGCCCACTCCAGAGTGCACAGGTAAAAATTAAGCTAGGGTGGGGATACAGGGTATGGAGCTGCCCTACTACTTACCTTTGGACAGTTGTAACCAGGCCTCGCACTTCCCAACACCTGCCTTGCTGGTCCATTTCTTCTGCAGATGGCGAGGCTGGCAAGGCTTTCCTGAAGGCCTCTGTGGCTGATAACAAAGCTCTGGATCAATCCAGAGATCTGTTATCAGCTGTAGAGTCCTTCAGAAGAAGAAGTTCCTGAAGACCTCTGACAGCAAAAAGGAGGCCGGGGGCGATGCACACAAGTGAGGTTAGTCAGTGGATGGCATCCCTCCAAAAATAAGACCTGGTGCCTTTTTTGGTGGCAAAACAATATAAAATAGGGTCTTATTTTCAGGGAAACAGGATAGTCCCTGACTTACAATCACAATTGGGACCAAAATTTACATTTCTAAGCAAGTTGGTGGTTTGGGGAGTCATGTTTGTTTTTGCCACCATTGCCATTTTTTTGCCACCATTGTTAAGCAAATCAGTGCTGTTGTTATGTGAATCACACTGTCATTAAATGAATCCAGCTTCTTCCATTGACTTTGCTTGTTGGAAGCTGGCTGGGAAAGTCACAAATGGTGACCACATGACCCCTGGATACTTCAACTGTCATAAATACATGCCGGTAGCCACACATTCAAATTTTGACCATGTGACTATGGGGATGTTGCAACAATTTTAAAAAGCAAGGACTGGTTGTTAAATCCCTTTTTTCAGTGCTGTTGTAACTTTGAATGGTCACTAACTAAATAGTTATAAGTTTGAGGACCACCTACAACCATGCCTGAAATACAGCATCCAGTTTTGGTCACCACATTCCAAAAAAGATGTTGAGACTTTGGGAAAAGTGTAGAGAAGAGCAACTAAGGTGATTAAAAACCTGGAGATGAAAACATATGAAGAACGGTTGCAGGACTTGGGTTCGGCTAGTCTGGAGAAAAAAAGAACTAGGGAGGAAAATGATAGCAATATTCCAGTATTTGAGGGGCTGCCACAAAGAGGAGGGAGTCCAACGTATTTTCCAAAGCATCAGAAGGCAGGACAAGAAGCAACGGATGGAAACTCATCAAGGAGAGAAGCAATCTAGAACTAAGGAGAAATTTCTTAAGAGTTAGAACAATCAAGTAATGGAATACCTTGCCTTCAGAAGTTGTGGGTGCTTCATTATCACTGGAGTTTTTAAGAAGAGATTGGACAGCCACTTGTTTGAAATAATATAGGGTCTCCTGCTTGAACAGGGGGTTGGATTAGAAGACCTCCAAAGCCCCTACCAACTCTTCCCTTCCCTTCCTTTCCCTTCCCTCTCCTCTCCTCTCCCCTTCCCTTCCATCCTTCTCCTCCTCCTCCTCCTCCTCCTTCCCTTCTCTTCTCTTCTCTTCTCTTCTCTTCTCTTTTCTTCTCCTCTCTTCTCCTCTCTTCTTTTCTCCTCCCTTCCCTTCCATTTAGTGGACCAAATAATGCAGACTCAGAAACAGTGTTAATTCAGTCAATTCAGATTAAATGTAAGTACTAAAACAGCCTTGGGGTAGTATAAAGGCTAACATTTGTTGTTTTAAAGCCCAAATCTATGCTTCTTCTAAAGATCTTTGTGGGCCGAAAGTGGGGCTATAAATAGCCTTCGCAACAACAACAACACTTTATCCACATCCAGGCTTGTCGTGTGAGAACCCGATGTAAATAAAATCTGTTCAAATTCTGATGCTCCTTACAGGCTAATTCTAGAGATTCTAAAAGGGGAAAAGAAAAAGAAAAACAGCATTTTGAAACGATTAAGTGAACTTAATTAGAAGGTGTTCAGTGCAAAACCAGGGATTCTTGCAGAGAAGCTTTCTTGCAACAAACCTGATATTCCTGTAATGAAATCTCAGCAAGAAAAGCAAGTTTGCGGGGACACTGAGTGCCTAACCCTGACAATTTTTTTAAAATGGGAATATTTGATCCAAAGATTGCATGATTCCTGTCAGTTGGGGAGTTATTTACAAGTTATATGGCCTTGTTGTCTCAATGACATAATGTTTTGGTAAACTCTTGTTATTCTAGTCTATTTTGTTCTGTTCTGTTCTCTACTCTGTTCCATTGTATTCTGTTATTTTCTGTTCTGTTCTGTTCTCTACTTCATTCTATTCTATTCTAAATTCTATTCTATTCTAAATTCTATTCTATTCTAAATTCTATTCTATTCTAAATTCTATTCTACTCTACTCTACTTTATTCTATTCTATTCTATTCTATTCTAAAGTCTATTCTATTCTAAATTCTATTCTATTCTAAATTCTATTCTATTCTATTCTAAATTCTATTCTATTCTATATTCTATTCTATTCTATTCTAAATTCAATCCTACCCTACCCTATCCTATTATTCTATTGTCCTCTCCTCTCCTCTCCTCTCCTCTCCTCTATCCTCTCCTTTCCTCTCCTCTCCTCTCCTCTCCTCTCCTCTCCTATCCTATCCTATCCTATCCTATCCTATCCTATCCTATCCTATTCTATTCTCCAAAGCACCAGAAGGCAGGACAAGAAGCAAAAGATGGAAACTAACCAAGGAGAGAAGCAACCAAGAACTAAGGAGGTGGAACATTGGGACAGTTTACTACCAGAAGTTGTGGGTGCTCCATCACCAGAGGTCAGACAACCATTTGTGTGAAATGGTATCGGGTCTCCTGCTTGAGCAGGGGTTAGTCGAGAAGACCTCTAAGGTCCCTTCCATCTCTGTTATTTTGTTATTCTCTTGCCATGGCTGTTAAGCAAATCACTGCTGCTTTTAACTGAGCCATGTGGTTGTTTAGCAAATCTGCCTCCCGCCATTGACTCTGCTTGTTGGAAGCTGGCTGCAAATGGTGATCACACAATCCTGGGATACTGCAACCATGTATGCTGGTTGCTAATCACCTCAATTTTGATCCTGTGACCATGGGGATGCCACTACTGTTGTAAATGAGAGGAACCGTTGTAAGTACAATTTATTTTCAGTGCCATTGTAACTTCACTAAGTGAAGTCACTAAGTGAATGGATGTAAGTTGAGGATTACCTGGATGTTGGGGTATTGAAATGGCTGCTTGAACCAGCTGTGCCTTTACCCTGTTTTGGAACACTTAGCCTTCTACAAGACATTCTTCGATTGTCATCACATGTGCCTCCCATCCCTGTCCTATTGTTTCCATTTATTTGTACCTATTTCCTGCATTCTTACTCATTTTTATACTTATACCTATTATCTTGTAAGCAATTGACAAATAAAATAAGATAATATAAACACACTTTGTGGGGATTTGATCAGTCCATGAGATAACAAGCTAAGCATATTGGTTGAGTCTGCACTCAACTGGTTAAGCCATCCAATAATCCACCAAGCTTAGCAAATTCACAGGCATGCTGCTCTGTTTTCACCCAAGGTGGTTAAGGTGTAGTTCTAACTTATCAGGGGTGAAAAATAACAGCCACTAGATGGAAGTAAGAGTTAAGAGTTTTCTGTTTCTCTCTGTTGTCAATCTGATGGTCATCTGGAGATTATAACTCGGATAAAGTCACCTTAGCTGGGTTGGAAGGCAGTTAGGGACTACGTTGGAAAAGATTATGATGCTTCTCTGAAGGCAACCTGATCACAGCTTCAGGTCATCATTAGAGGTTCTATCATATATCCCACCACTAAAGAGGATGAGTCATTGAGAATGCAAGGAGTATACCTAATAAAGGAGAATATCTGTAGCTCGGGGTTGACATGATGGGGGTTCTTGGTGGTCTCTGAGCTTCATTGTTTTCTTGCAGACATTTCATTACTCAGCTAGGTAACATCATCAGTGCTAGGAGGGAGGGGTGTTGTGGATAGGAGGAGGAAGAGAAGGAGGAGGACTGTGGGGTCCTTGGTGCTCTCTGAGCATGTGCGTGCCTTCCAGTTGATTTTCAGGTCTTTTTTGGCCTCCCAGAGGCTCAAGGGAAGCCTCTGCAGCCTTTAGAGGTCGAAAAACAGGCCCATTTCATCACTTCCTGTATTTCTGGAAATACAGGAACTGATGAAATGGGCCCATTTTTTTGGCCTCCAAAGGCTGCAGATGCTTCTCTTGAGCCTCTGGGAGGCTGAAAAAGGCCTGAAAATCAGCTGCATGAGATCAAGCATGCATAGTGGAGGTAAGGAGTAGCGGGGGATCAAGTAAGGGAGTAGCGGGGGGATCGTGCATGCATGCGCTGGCGACGTGGGGGAGCTGCGCACATTGCCTTCTAGGTGCTGGCCTGAGAGCGAGCACGCACGTGCAATTTTCGGCACAGGAACCCAAAAAGGTTAGCCACCACTGGGCTACGCTATTACCATAGTAGAAGAATGAGACCTGAGACCTTCTATGGCTGGCTCTTTCCTCTAGAAGTGAAGAGCCCTATTCTTTCCAAGGAGATGGATGAATCTTACTTGTTGTAAGCCTCTTGTTATAGGAGCAGAGAGCAAACCACCTTCCCTTACAGCACCTATGTCGTTCAACTCTCACGTTACCTCATCATTGTGTCATTGGTTGCATCTTGGAATCTTCTTCAGACAGGTTTGCAGTGATGTGCTGGGTTTTATGACACCATATATCACATCTGCAGGACATGTGACATTTTAGTGTCTTCCTGTCAGGTGCCAAGAATGAGACAAGATTTACTTCTGAATAGTTTCTTTATTGTAGACAGAATCTTGCCATTATCTGCCATACCTATAAAGATGCTATGTGAATTGCTAGGGAGGCTCCATCCTTGCTTTCTTCCTACTTACCAGTCAATCTAACCTCTGCTCTATCTTTGCTCTCTGAGAAAGAGCCCCTCCCTATTGTGAATCCAGACTACCTTCCACCACACTCAGAGAGATGTTCTCTTCTGAGCAAGGCTTCCTGAGATACCAATAAACACACAGAAAATCCAAAACTCTTTTATTTTAGTTCAATGGCTATGAATTATCATCATTCACAGTCCAGAATGAGTCTTAACTGGTTATAATTAGTTCCAGGAACATCTGCCAAAATTCTTTGAGACGTCTGATAAGAACGCACCTTATCTGATTTGAAGTGCTGCCAATGATTAAAATCCCAATTAATCTTTCCAAAACCAGAGAATAAATTCACCAGGGAGCTTTCAGAGTCCAAACCGATCAGAGTGAACAACATTGCTTCCTGCAAAGGCTTTCCTACCTTTGCACTTCTTTAATATCTTATTAGAGGGGCAATCACTTCCAAGCCTTATTCCCGAGTTGCCCCTTTTGTCTTAGCTGCTCTTGCCTTCTGGCAGCTCTGTGCATATGCATACTGGGAACAGGCTCCCCTTGTTCCTCTGCCTTGCTGCTGCCAGATTCTGGAGGCTCTGGAGTCAGCACCCTACTCCCAGATGGTCTTGGCTCCATCTCTGCATCGGACACAGGGCCTTTGTCCGAGTCCGCCCCAGACTCCCAGACTGATCCCTGTTCTTCCCCACTGTCCGATTCTGCTGCCGTTTGCACAGGCTGCAGGCAAACCACAAGATGTTCAACCACTGTTGTGATCCCTGCTTGACATTTTTGAGATAATCAAAATGCAGGTGAACCATACTAAGTGCCTCTGAGCCCTAAATAGGTCCCTGCTGATTTCCTTTTTTTTTTTTTTTTAAATNAGCCCTAAATAGGTCCCTGCTGATTTCCTTTTTTTTTTTTTTTTAAATTAAATTATGAGGTGGATTTGTTTGGAAGTTAGCTACTTGAGAAGGCTGGACACCAAATTTAGCCAACGTTGGGAAGAAGAGCTACAGAAAAAGCTAAGAGAGGGTCAACAAACATTCTGCAAGGCAGCCTTGGTGTTTATGCTTATTCGGAGAAAATATGCTTGCAAACCTCCTCTCATCCCTTCTAGCAACATCTCATTTTCTCTGAGCATTTTAAATGCATTCATTGCATTTTAAATACTTCCCTGATTTTAGCAGCCTGCTGAAATTCAGCTGGGATTCATTCTGAGAAAGAAATGAAAGGCAAATTGTGTTAATGCAAAGTTGTGCTCAGGTAAATGTGGGAAAGAAAACAGAAGGCACTAGAAGCCTTCCTTCCTTCTCTCCCTCCCTCCCACCCACCTTCCTTCTCTCCCTTCCTCTCTCCCTCCCTCCTTCCTTCCTTGTTTTCAATTGTCTCCCTCCCTCTCAGCCTCCCTCCCTCCCTCCTCTCCCTCCCTCCCACCTTCCTTCCTTCTCTCCCTCCCTCCCTCCCACCCACCTTCCTTCCTTCTCTCCCTTCCTCTCTCCCTCACTCCTTCCTTCCTTGTTTTCAATTGTCTCCCTCCATTTCAGACTCCCTCCCTCCCTTTCTTTTTCTCTCTCAGCCTCCCTCCCTTTCTTCCTTCTCTCCCTCCCTCCCTCCATCCCTCCTTCCTTCCTTGTTTTCAGTTGTCTCCTTCCCTCTCAGCCTCCCTCCCTCCCTTGTTTTCAATTATCTCCCTCCATTTCAGCCTCCCTCCCTTCCTTCTCTCCCTCCCTCTCAGCCTTTCTCCTTCCCTTCCTTCTCTCCCTCCCTCTCAGCCTCCCTCCCTCCCTTGTTTTCAATTGTCTCCTCAGAAAAAAAACACAGTGTTCTCTAGTATCGAATCTATTTCACATTCTGACAGCTGATTGAAGTCAAGAATCTGAATGGCCCCAATGGAGTTTTTTTTAACAATGCCAATAGCAATATGCTATATTTACCTGAACTCAGTAGGATTTCCCTACAGTGGCCATTTACATATATATAAACCACACTTTTGGATTGTTGCAAAAAACAAAACAAAACCCAGAGGAACTTTTGCTGAGTTCAAGAGTTGAGTTTGACCTCAAGCCATTTTTTTTGAACTATTAGGATGTTTCTCTTAATACCTGCATTTCTGATGGTCTTTAATTGTTTCCCTTGGTTGTGAGGCAGGATTCCGTATATATAAATTTGAAAGTCTTCTCACCTAAGCCCTCTTAGGGAAATAGTATTTATTTTTAAAATCCTCTAAAATATTCCATCTAAACAGACCCTGCCTTAGCAGGGATCATGACTGTCTATTCATATCTATTTTTTTCTGCACAATAGCAGAATATAATATATGAATGACATGTTTTATGGGAATGTTATAAAAATGGTAAACAACCATTGAGGATTGTTGTTTTTAAAGGATCTTTTAAAAAAATAGAACCTCTCTCTGATAAACAAATCCCCACATTGGGAGATTCTCCTGCTAAAGCAGGTATAATAATGGACTGAATTTATAATCAACTGCACTTGTGTAAATCCACTGTTCACTGCCTAAATCAACGTTTGTCAGCCTTGGCTACTTTAAGATATGTGCACTTCAACTCCCAGACTCCCACAACCTGTCATGCTGGCAGGGGATTTCTGGGAGTTGAAGTTCACGTATGCTGACGGGATTTCAAGTTCACCCATGCTGACTGGGGAATTCTGGGAGCTGAAGTCCATCTGACTGGGGAATTCTGGGAATGGAAGTTCACCCATGCTGACTGGGGAATTCTGGGAGCTGAAGTCCACCTGACTGGGGAATTCTGGGAATGGAAGTTCACCCATGCTGACTGGGGAATTCTGGGAATTGAGGTACACTCAAGCTGACTGGGGAATTCTGGGAGTGGAAGTTCACCCATGTTGACTGGGGAATTCTGGGAGTTGAAGTCCACAAATGTTGACTGAGTTATTCTGGGATTTGAAGTCTGCCCTTGGTTGGCTGGGGAAGTCCATCAATGGCTGGGGGGGGGGGAATTCTGGGAGTTGATCCACAACTCTTAAAGTGGCCACAATTGAGAAATGCTGGCTTAGATGTTCTGGCCAGATTGAATTATATTGCATTTAGTACGTTTCTGATAAACACTGTGATAATATTCTGGAGAAGAAGAGAAACAGTTGTCAGTTCTCTAAGTCTTCCTTGGCGGTAGAGGTGATTCTTTTCTACTGTAATTCCACCCGTGTTAGGCAAAAGTGTGAGACAGCAACATTTTTACATGCCTGGGTTGTGGCAGTTGGGTTACCTTAATTGTTGCTCTTGATAACACCCTGGGGAGGGAGGGGTGAGCAAAACAGGATTGTATTTATTAGGGCAAAGCCACGGCCATCTGCCAGTTTTTACTGCCCTGATGCTTTGCCTCTGTTTCTCTCTTCCACCAGAATGGTTACAATGGGAGATCTCGCAGCCGACTGGAACATTCAATGGCCTCACGATTATTTCAGTGAAACTTAAGTGCTAACATGGCAATTGGAGACTGACTCGTCCAGGATGAAAGAGCAGTAAAAACGAGCAGAGCCTATCCAAAGAGAAAGGGAACAACCCAGCATGTTGTTTTCAAGTTTTACATTTAGAGAAGCGTGGTCACTTCTGAGAATTTGGGAAGAATGGAGAGGGGGAACAATAACTGATATTTTTTTAAAGGTTTTCTTTAATCTTGTGGAGGCGAACTGGAAGTCTCAAGGATGAGGAAGACTGAAGAATGACTAAAGAATAAAAGTGCAGTGTGTATATGTGTTTGTGTGTGTGTGTTACTAACAGCCATTCCTCATTTTCAAATGTTCTTCCACTAGCATTTTGAGGAATACTTCTATGCGGAGGCAAAGAAACCCAAATATCTTTCATTGCTGTTATATTTAAACATATACGCATTCTGGTTGAATTTATAAAAAGGCCGTATGCCTATATACAGTTCTGCGTTCTTTACTGCATGTACTGTTTTTAATTCTTTCCGGCCTTATGGAGTGTTGGAAGCAAATGACGCAAAAGATCCTCAGAACAATATCCATCTGTCTGTCCATCAGCAGGTTAACGCTCTAAACATTGAACAGAAGCAAATTTAGTTCCAGGAGAAAGGACAGGGGCTTCAAAAGAAAGAGAGAGAGAGAGAGAGCAAAAGAAAGAAAGATGGAAGGATGGAAGGGAGGGAGAGGGAAGGAAGGAAAGAAAGAAAAAAGAAAGAAAGAGGAAGGAAGAAAGGAAAGAAAGAAAAAAGAAAGAGGAAGGAAGCAGAGAAGAAAGAAAGAGGAAAATATTCACAATATGGACAAAGCAGTTGGTCAGTGGCTCAGAGTGTTGCTGATTCTTCCATTCTTAATGCTTGTTAGACTTCTGCATCACTGGTCATTAAGGAGGGGAAGGAAAAGAGGAGGAGAAAGAGGAGGAGGAATAATAAGAAGAGGAGGAGGAATGGGAAGAGGAGGAGAAGAAAGAATAAGAGAAAGAGGAGGAGAATAAGGAAAGGTAAGAGGAAGAGGAAGAGGAGGAGAAAGAAGAAGAGGAAGAAGAAGAAAGTAGAAGAGGAAGAAGAGGAAGGAGAACAGGGGGAATAAGGAGAAAAGGAGGATGAGGAAGAATAAGAGGGGGAAGAAGAGAAGGAGGAAGAGGAGGAGGAAGGAGAAGAGGAGTTGGAGAAGGAGAAAGAATAAGAGGAAGAGGAGAAGCTTGGGTACTGGACAATAGCCAAAGGTGACATCTGATGGCACTTTGTGGAAATCAAATAGAGGAATAATAATCTTTTTGTTTGATGTCAGAATATCACAGAATATCATTTTTTTCCTG
This sequence comes from Laticauda laticaudata, assembly GCA_004320025.1. Classification (NCBI taxonomy): domain Eukaryota; kingdom Metazoa; phylum Chordata; class Lepidosauria; order Squamata; family Elapidae; genus Laticauda; species Laticauda laticaudata. Next base: position 44,613 of record BHFT01018961.1, read on the forward strand.
AATATCACAATTATGGCTAGATTGCAGCAAAGGCAAACAAAGATTGCAGCAAAGGCAAAGCCACTAATAGGCAAGAAATGAAAGTCCAAGTTGCATTTTTGGAACAGGAAAACTTCATTTTATTAGTTTTCAGTAAGCACGTCTGAGGGGATGAGTAAAAACACCCTAAAAAGCAAAGCCAAAATGGCTGCCATAACCACATGATCCAAGCCCCACCCCTTTTTTACATCATCGTGATTTGTGTAAAAACAAGCAAGACTTTGTATGGCCATGGAGGCCCTCTTGAATTCTTCATATACATCTCCCCCCCACCCAATTTTTAGAATTGATTTGAAGTGGTATGAAATCTGCAAGGTCAACTTCTCTGAAGGAAAGATTTTTAGGAAAAAAAAAGATACTCTTAAAGAGAATAAAAGATATATAATAAATTGTAGGAATAGCACAGCAACACACGAGTATCCCTATTTTAAGTAGTATACAAACCTCTTCCTTTAGTTTAAAGGAAAGCATTCTTGGAGATCTGTCTTAAAAATAAAAATTAAACCATCAAATGGGATATATATAAATCTCTCTCACTCTCTATCCATGCACAGGCGTACACCACATGCAGTAGGGAAGGTTAAAAAAAATACAACGGATAGAATCAAAATACTATTGCTTTTAATTTATAAGCAGGAAGGTGATAATATAATATTTATTTTGGCCATGAGCCATAACAGAGCTAACGAATATGTCAGCATGAAAAATCACATTCAAAACAGCATTTGCATGAATACATACATGCATTAATAAAACATCAGGATATAACAAGAATGATGATTAGATAAGCAAGATGCAAGTTGTCAGAATATACACAGTCAATCAATAAAACTATCATATACAAAGGGAAAATATATCTGCACACCACCATGCGGGCAGATGCTATTGGTTCAGGTATATAATTGTTATTACAGTAGTCTTCAGCTTACAACAGTTTATTTAATGACTGTTTGAAGTTACATCGGCACTAAAAAAAAAATGACTTATGGCCGTTTCTCACTCTAATGACCTTTGCTGCGTTCCCCATGGTCCCATGATCAAATTCAGACACTTGGCAACTGACTCATACTTATGACAGTTGCAGTGTCCCAGGAGTCATGTGATCCCCTTTTGTGACCTTCTGTGATGACCTGGGGTGTGGCACAAAAGCAACAAAGTCACAAAAGTAGGTAAAGTGCCTTTGAATCCACCAACTTGGCCCCCAATGTCCAGTTATCATTGGCTGGAGAAAAAACTCTCCCAAGAACAGTTTTTAAAGGGAAGAAATTTAGTCCAAAACCAAAGTACATCTAAATTAAAAATAAAAACCAACACAAGCCACAGCTGCAGCAATTAAGGAGACAGCGCAGGATAAGGAATTGTAAAACTCAAAAGATAATGAAACACACATAGTTAGGAGGATGCCAGAACCTAGATAAGACCTGACAAACAAAGATAATTCATGCTTTGCTTCCAGCAAGGTGCTGTGTGGAAACAACCTTTATATCCTGTTTTCCTAGCTGCAGCTAATGAAGGGAATCAGGGCCCTTTTCTCCCCCGTAACCCACGTTGCTCCCTTCTCTGTTCCTCCCTGTGTGCCCTAGGATGAAGTGGGGGTGAGCCTGGGTTGTTCCTCTTAATGCCCAGCTGAATGCCTCTGAATGCCTCTGAATGCCCCTTCCCCAGTTTCCTCCACAACCTCCGGAGCCATACTCCCACTCCCTGTCAGCTGTTCAATCTCCCCCTTGGAATCAGATTCCAACAGGGGCATGATACTTTCTGAAAAGCAAAGTTAATGAGGAAACCAGATTCACTTAACAACCGTGTTACTAACTTAACAACTGCAGCAGTTTGCCTAACAATTGTGGCAAGAAAGATCATAAAATGGAGCAAACCTCACCTAACAAATGTCTCACTTAGCAACAAAAAAAATTGGGCGCAATTGGGCTCGTAAGTCAAGGGAAACCTGTATTTTATATTTTGCTCTTTTAAAGTTGCATTCTGCTGGCTTGATCAAAGAACAGAATTGGAAAGAAGAGCTGGAATGGGTGCCCAGAACAATGAGGAAAATACAAGTCTCCACAATGTGGAGAAGATGGAACTTCACAAAGGAATGAAATCCTACCACAATCCTAGACTATAAGATTATGTAGTATGCATCTAATATAGAATGGGAGCCAGTGGTAGGTTTCAAAATTTTTTACTACTGGTTCTGTGGAGGTGGTTTGGTGGGCATNTTTTTTTTTTTTTTTGCTTTTTTGCAGCCTCCACCTGTTTTTTGGGCCTTCTGGGCCACAGAGGAGCCTCTGGGCGGTGGGCATTTTTGCTCTCTTAAGGCTCCTCTGGAGCTCTGGAAGAAAAGGAACAGAGCATGGGAGGGGCATGCAGCACTCCTGCAAGCTCCGTTTTGGGAGCTTCCTGTCCTCAGAAAAGCCTCTGGGGGGCATTTTTGCTCCCCTAAATCTGAAGCTCAGGAAGGCAAAAAATGGAGGAGGGGCCTGAGCCATTTTTTGCCCTTCTAGGCCTCAGCAAGGGGAATCCTGGCACAGCTGATCTATGTACAGCTGATGGTTGGGAGGGGAAAAAAATAAATATTTAGGTGAACATCAGGTGGGCAGGGTGAGTGAGCATCGGATGGGAGGGTGACCAGGTCAGGGGTGTGGCCAGCCAGAACTTATTTCCAGTTTGGCAACCCATGTTAAATTCTTGCTACCGGTTTGCCCGATCTGGTGCGAACCGGCTGAATCCCACCACTGATGGGAGCAGTGGGAGTCAGGACAAGCAGCAATGGGTGGAAACTAACCAAGGGGAGATCCAACCTAGAATCCAGGAGAAATTTCCTGACAATGAGAACAATGAATCAATGGGTT
>BHFT01018961.1:52500-64718 GCA_004320025.1 Laticauda laticaudata
TTGAAGGCATAAGCCCATTTTCTTTTAAAAAATGGATGCCCTATTACGCACAAAGCCTCCCCTTGCCCGAGATGGAGGCCCAAACCATTGGGGAAGAGGTGGGCATATTTCACCGGTTCGCCACCTATTCGGGTGAACGGTAGTTGGTATTTGGCATGGGTCACCGAACCGGTTGGCAATCCCTGGGCTGGCCACCGCCCCAAACCGGTTGACTGGTATGCTCCCTTGCGATCGTCTCCTAGCTTTCATTCCCCACGTCCTTCTTTCTCCCCTTGGGAAAGGAAGGAAAGAGCATGGTCGGCTGCAAGTATCGCTTTCCCCTTTGTGAGTTTAAATGGAGTGTAGAAAGTTGTGCAGTCTGGACAGAGGGGGTGGGGGTGATCGAGCTTGAGCACTTTTGCTACGTAAGGAAAATGCATTTTGGAAGCAGGTCTTTTAAAACTTTCCAAGGATTCCCCATGGATGCCTGGCAATGTACTTGGTTTCCCTTTGCGTGAGTTAAAGTTGCTTGGAGTGAGAAGGAGTGGGGTCTGCACAGAGGGGGGGGAATCACCAAGCCTTGGAGACAATTTGTAAAGCAGCTGCTTCCAAAATTGCTTGTCTGTTACAGGGCTCTCTGTTCTTTGTGTGTGTGTGTTGTAGTGTGTGTGTGGACTGTGTGTGGTGTGAGAGAGAGAGAGAGAGAGAGAGCAAAGAGAGAGATGAGAGAGAGAGGGAAGGGGTTAGAGAAGAAAGAAAAAAAATAGGAAGGAGAAAGAGATAAAACTCTGTCTATTATTTTTAATTGTTCCAATTATTTATCATGTGTTTAATATTTTACACTTCCCTATCCTAGGAGTGATTTTTCTGCCTTTCTTTTGCCCAGGCTACACAATTTTTCAGCGGTTTACATGCATTCAACTGTCAATAGCCCAGCCCCCGAAGCATAAACACACATGTGTTTTAACAAGAGCTGAAAGCGGGACCTTGGAGGTCTTCTAGTCAACCCTCCAGCTCAGGCAGAAAACGGGAGGATTGCCAAACTCTGAGTAGAAATCCTGCGGAGGGTGTCAGAATAATTCTTAGAAGGGACCTTGGGCGTGAACCCTAGACCATTTCAAAGACAAATGGCTGTTCCAGTCTTTTCTTAAAAACTTTCAGCGATTCGAGCACCCAGGAAGTTCCCTGGTTAATGTTCTCATTGTTTAATTGTTCTCGCATTGTTCAGGAAGTTTCTACTTAGTTCTTAGGTTGCTTCCTCTCCGTTAGTTTCCATCCATTGGTTTCTTGTATGCATTCTGCTTCGCTTTGCGGAAAACACATTGTCCCCCTTTCTTTTGTGCAGCCCCTTAAAGCCTGCTTGGCCTACTCACACTCTTGGGCAAAGTCCTGTGGCAGCCATTTCCTCCTTCCAGTGGTCCATGAAAGTAGCATCTTATTTAGTATGCAGATAATGAAGTCAGAAAGGTGAACACATTTCACAGAAACTAGAGATAAGTCTTGAGGCTGGATGACAAGCGAATGGCTGAGCAGGGGAGGGGCAGGTGAGGCACCCCTTTGATGTGAGTGCACATTGAGTTTGGCCACGCCCACCCAGTACACATGCACCACCAAAGCAACACCACCCACCAGTCACATGAACCACAAAGCCACGTCCACCAACATAAGCGATGCCCACAGAACCGGTAGTAAAAAATTTTGAATTCACCACTGGGTGCGGAGAGGTGAATCTCCTAGGCCGGCTGCGCAGCACAGGCATCGGCCCCACCCTTACTATGACAAAGTCTCCTGGCCGATGAGGGCGCCCAACCGCCACCTGGGGAAGGGAGTATCTCCCGGGGACCAAGACAGACTACGGCCCACCTTTGGGAGAAGTGCAGCTGCCATCCCGCCTGTGCAGGCGAGTGCAATAAGAGCTCGCCTGGGGCGCTGCCCACAGTCTGACAGGTGGGCCTCCCTGCCACGGCAGCAGAGCTTCTGGCCCAGCGCACCGCCCGATAGGCAGTTGAAGGGCCCACCCATCTGCTGGACTAGGAGAGGCCAAGGCGCTTGGCCACTGCTGTGTCCTCTTCCGAGCTGAGCGCGAGTGAGCGCCTCTGCGCCCGTATGCCTGCTGTCCCTGCAGGCGTTTGGAGCGTACCGCATGTTTGGAGCTGCCGGCGCATTTGGAGATGTGTAAGGGAATTGGGGGCGGGCTGGGCGAGGGGTGGAAAGAACAGGCTGACTTCGGGGTCGCTCCGCTTGGACCCTCGGCCAGCGGAAGCAGCACTGCCATACGCTTCGCCTCACTGTTCAGGCGGTAGGCGTTGGTTGCTATCCTGCTTGGGCGGCCTTTCCAGTGGCCCTTCAGGGACAGGCTGGAGGGACTTGGCGAGGCAAGCTCAGGTTGGCCCAGCTCTTTCGCTTGGCAGGGGGGACGCACACCTTGTGGTTGCTTTTCCCGGCTCTGCCCAGCCTTCCCTGGCTCTGGCATGGCTCTGGCAGGTATGAGGCGAGGGCCCAAGCAGGGAGGCACTTGCTGCCTTGGCCAGTAGGCTCTGCCACTGGGCAGGAGGGCCTGCCTGTCAGCTGCGCTGATGCCCCAGGCAAGCTCTTCGCACTCTGCCCGGCGCGCCAGGCCAGGGATGGTGGCTGGCGCGCTCTCTCCCAGGTGGGCCGAGTCTGTGCTAGGCCCTGGAAGATACTCCTCCCCAGGTGGGGTCTGGGCCGCCCTCTCGGCAGGGGAGACTTTGTCATAGTAGAGCGTCGGTTTTTAAAAGAATGGGCTTTGCCTTCAAACAATGCCCAGGAAGCAGCCGACAGGAGTGGTCCTGACGCTGAGTGTCTCCGCTGGGCTCGGTTGCAGGGACGACCCTGCGACGGGCTGAGTGGCTTGCGCAAACGCCGTGCTGGCTTTGCGCCAAATGCCGGCAGCGATGCTTCAACCCGCTAGTGGCAATGGGGGAGAAGGGAAAGCAACCAGTGGTGGGACAGGTCTCCTGATACAAAGTGCCCCACCAACGCTGATTCAAACGCAAGGCAGCAGCCATATCCAGGTTGCAGCAAGTATTTGGCGAAGTAGGGATGGTTGGTGGCGAGGCATGGCTTTGCCTGCAGCGGCATCTTAATGGCAGACCCCCGACATCCCCCCCATGTTTTAAAATAGGCTTAACTCTGGGGTGAAGGGTCTTATTTCATTTTATGCCTATAAACCATGCTTGACTTCCTATTGGGGGGAGGCCGTATTGTTGGCGAAACACAGTAGTAATCTAATCTACCTATTATCTACTATCTATCTATCTATCTATCTATCTTATCTATCATCTATCTATCATCTATCTATTTAATCATCTCTATCAAATTCTCATTCTTTTCTCATTTATCTATCTTTATTTCTCGTGCATCTGTCTATCTCTGTCTTACTGTCTACAATTCTCAATCCATAATTATCTCCTTCTACCTTTTTTTTTCTTTCTTTCTTAACCTCTTCTTTCTTTCTTTTCTTTCTTTCTCTTTCTCTTCTTTTCTTTTCTTTCTTTCTTTCTTTCTTTCTTTCTTTCTTTCTTTCTTTCTTTCTTTCTTTCTTCATTCCTACTTATCTTAAGTGCAGTAGACATTGTCCAGTACAATATAAGATATTCTTTCACAGGCAAGAGGCTGGGCTAGAAGACCTCCATAGTTCATTCCAGATCTATGATTCTATTTACCCTTGACAATATTACAAAATATGGTAAATATGAAGGTATTTATTACCTATTTCTCACTCCTTAGTTAGCTTTTAGTGGATTTTTTTCTCTGTGCATTGCAGATTTATGAATTTTAAAAAAAAGATGTTTTCAATGTCACAACTGCTAGACTTTTCCAGGCACTTAGTGAGTTTCATCAGTCTTTTGATTAGTCTGGAGTTCATTGCATTGTACAAATTCAGACAATTCAAGTTAAGGGCATTGTATGAAAGCAACTAAGATAATGTTTTAGAAGCCACTGAGAGGCTTATCCTCTAGGGTCAGGTTGCCTGACATTTTGATTTTAATTATTTTACTTGTAAACTACTCTGTAACCACATTTACATGGTCAGTAAATGCATCAAGTTTGTCTAATTAGCTCATTGCACTCTTCATATTGTTCATGGATGATGTTTTATTTGTTCTTTACTGCTGCTTTCCTTCCAGTTACTTAATTTTTGAGCATTTTTAGCATCCATAATCCCCAGGCTATCTTCATACTCACCAGCCCAGGTATTAAATGCACTGATGGTTCAATTTTTCAGGAGGCAACTGGATTTTCTTGCTTTTTTTCTTTTGAAGACATTTTGCTTCTCATCCAAGAAGCTTCTTTAGCACTGACTGAATGGTGGGAAATGGAAAGATTTATATTCCTTGCAGACAGCTGGTCATTTGCATTCTTTTAGAGAGTCATATGACCTGGATGACTGAGAATTTCTACATACTTTTAGCTATATAATTTGGGATGAACCCCCTTTGAATGGTGTGGGAGTAGGAATGGATTTCCAGAGGAAAATTGCAGACTGAAGGAATCAGGTGACTCTGAGGACACAGATAAACCTCCAAGAGGCCTCAACTACTCTCTAAAAGGATGCAAATGACTAGCTGCCTGCAAGGAATATAAATCCTTCCATTCCTTACTATCCTGTCAGAGCTGAAGAAGCTTCTTGGATGAGAAGCAAAACATCTTCAAAGAAGAAAAACAAGAAAGTACAGTTGCCTCCTGAAAAAGCACCTTTGAGACAACCATGACCTGGATGACTGAGAATCTCTGATGGTTCAACATCTCTGCTTCCATCCAATATCCCTGAGACTAGTATCCAAGCCATTGCTCTTCTAAAATATCTTTTTTTCTATCGGATCAGATCTTTCTTTTATCTTACACTTCTTGGTCCCTTAAGGAGGAGTGGTATGAATAAAACTACCATGATATCCAGGGAGGAAGGATGAGGTACAGAAGTAAATGTAAAAAACCAAGAAGTGACATATATTTGTCTCATTGGAGAAACAAATGAGGCCATAACTGATTTTATTCCAAATAAACATAACGGTCAAGGGGTGTCTTTGGCATCCATTGTTTTCTGTTTGTGGAACTTTTAAATCCATAATAATTGCTTTTGTAGCCCATTGGCTTTTGTAGTTCGTGGTGGCTCAGTGATTAGAATGCAATACTGCGGGCTACTTCTGCTGACTGCCGGCTGTCTGCAGTTCGACAGTTCTCACCGGCTCAAGGTTGACTCAGCCTTCCAGCCTTCCAAAGTCAGTAAAATGGGGGCCCAGATTATTGGGGGCAATAGGCTGACTCTGTAAACCCCTTAGAAAGGGCTGTGAAGCACTGTGAAGTGGTATATAAGTCTATTGCTATTATTCAGAGTGATGAGGTGGCTTTCATATTTGGCTTTAACCCTGCTATATTAGATATTGTGTTAGCCTTCATTGAGCTGACCAGTGTGGAAAAGATTCCTGGACATTAAGGCTGTACAGGAAGTCCTTGACATACAATAGTTCATTTTGTGACCATTCAAAGTGACCATGGCACCAACAAATGTGACTTATGACCATTTTATAGTTACGACCTTTGTAGTGTCCCCATGATCATGCTTTCACAATTCAGATGCTTGGCAACTGGGTCATATTTACATTTTAAAACTCCACTCATCTTCCTCCAATCTAGCCACCTTCATATCTATTCTGCATATAAAGTGGGTTGAATAAATAAGGAAGGCATGAATAGCCTTATGTTCTGACCTGGCTCCCAAACACAATAAACCCTCTGTAGTTACATCAATTATTTCTTTATTAGGAGTGCCAGCAGCTCCGCCAAAAAGTTTCTCTCTCACCGCAGGTTAACAAGTCTGTCCAGCAGAGAGATGAATAGTTGTTTGCCACATCTATTCATCTCCACCCCCTGCCTTTTATCCCCAGAGCTACGGTGGGGCTTTGCTAGGAGTGGTGGCTCTTCCTTCTCAGGGATCGGCCCATAGATTTCCACTGCTCTCCTCTCCTCTGCCTTCTGTGTATCAGGCACTGGACCCAGCTGTTCCTGCTTTTCTTCATCAGTCACCTCCAGACCTGGAGGCTGTTGACTCTCCATCTGATGGCTGAAGGATGGCCCAGGCTCTGCCTCTCTCTCTCTCTCTGTCTTTGTCTCCCTCAGAGCTCTAAGGTTGTCTTGATGACTCCCACCCTTCCTCCTCCTCCTCTGATTCCGCTGCTGGAGGGGCCGGTAGCCAGTCGACTACAACACCTTACTTCACTCTTCCGTCAATGAGGAGCTAATCTATATTGCCAAGTACTATCCATATTGTGTTTTCAGGGCAGGGAGTCTCCAGTTACAACCATTCATTTAGTCACTGTTCGAAGTTTTGATGGCACTGAAAAAAAGTGGCTTATGATTACTTTGCACACTTACAACCATTGCAGCATTCCTATGGTCACGTGATCAAAATCTAGACAGTCGGACATGCATGACATTTGTTAAGTCAACTTTGCCCATTTTACGACCTTTCTTTCCACCGTGGTTAAGTGAATTCACTGCAGTTGTCAAGTTAGTAACATAGTTGTTAAGTGAACCTGGCTTCCCCATTGACTTTGCCTGTCAGGAGATCGCAAAAGGGGATCACATGACCCCCAGGACGCTGCAACCATCGTAAATATGAGTCAGTTGCCAAACTTCTAAATTTGGATCATGTGACTATTGGGGAGGCTGCAACCATCCTAAGTGTGAAAAACGGTCATAAAGTCACTTGTTTCAGCTCTGTTGTAACTTTGAATTGTCACTAAGTAAACTGTTGTAAGTCGGGGAGTACCTGTAGGTTGTTTTCTGAATTTTATGCATGAATGCTTATATTCTCCTCTGCCTTATGAAATAAAAAAAATTACAGGTGTCAGAATTCCAGCAATTGCTCTAATTAAATCATGATTCTCGAGCCAAACTTCAAAAAACTGCAATGGATTCATTAGAGGTGACATACTGTCCTGCATACATAATTTACAGTCATCTGTGACCCTGTTTCCCCCCTCTTCCCCCTGATTGTCTCATAAACCAGATTTTCCAATTGAGCATATTCACAGGCTGTGTGTCATCATTCACGTTCTCCAATTCAATATATTCGGGGGCAAAAACTCTGATATTTTAGTTACAATCTTTTAGAGATAAGAGTTGGAATGTACTTTCACTTTTAAACTGGTGCACTGCTCTTCCAGATCCCCCCCTTTTTTAATGGCAGCTACTAAAACAGGCATAGGAATGTTTTATGAGTTGACAACAAGGTTGTTGTGGGAAAAATGGAAGGAGGAAGGTGTACTGGATATGTTTGCTTCCTTGAGTTATTAGTAAAAATAAAGGCAGTGTGGGAAGTCCCCCCTCTGAGAAGAATGAAATATTTGGGGAAATATTAAAAAGGCAGAATGTTTTATTTCCCTAAAGGAGAAATTACCCTTAAAGACAGAAACCAATCCCCAGTTTCCCTGCCCCAAGCAGAAACTGAGGAGGCCAGCTTTTAGAAATGCAGATTTGGTAATCTATTCAGAAAGACTGGGTCTAGACAGAAACTCAGAGAAGCAACCAGCAAAAAATTGACAAAATTAGTTCAGACAAGCTCCTAGGATTTGCACTTCCTCTTTTGCCTACAGAGCCAGCTATGACCTCTACATGACCCCTACATGACCCCATAGGAATCTGACAACAGCCAATAGAATATTAAAGGACATGTTCCTTCCAGGAACTGGAAGTTCAAGTGCAAAACCCAAGACAGGATATAAATCCCCAAAATGCAGTGCATCTGTGTCACTGTGCATACGCATGTGTCCCCCGCTGATGTGCCCTGCCCTGCCCCACCCCTCACGCATTCACAGCGGAGACCCAAAGACCAATTTACTGGTGGGAGGTGCATGTGCGTGCACCGTGGAGCTGAGCTGGGGCGACAGCTCACATGCTCACAGAGAAGGCTCCAAGTGCCACCTCTGGCATGTGTGCCATAGGTTCACCATCATGGGCCAAGGCTAAAGTTCCCCAAGATTTAGGAGATAATTTTGACCCCAAAGTTCCCCTTTATCTTGATGGGTCATCTCAATAACACCAACTAGCTAGAGGAGAGAAAATTTAGCATCATCAGCTTCCTGTTGAGTTTCATATCACCCAAACAAATGAAATGAAAGAAAGAAGGAATTCAAACCAAACTACCAAACAATGACAGAAAGGCAGCCGTTGCATCCCAACAGAGGGATTAAAACAGAATGGATATTTTATTTTTAGCGTCCTTTCGAAAAACAATATGTAACTCTCCCACAGTGCTTTAAAAATACTCCCTTCAAATACGCCATCCAAATGCTTACTTGGAATACAAAAAGAGCTCGGAAACCAGCATATTAAAAAAAAATTCAGCCCATCAAAGATACCTCAATCTGTCTTCTTTTTCAAACAAACAAACAAACAAACAAACCCCAATACCAGGAATCAATATTTATTAAAAACTAACGATACCAGTGCTTTCTTACGAAACTATATGGTCGGGCTTAGTTTTTGGGGAGGAAAATAAAGGAAAGAAAGTCTGCCTCTGCCTACCAGCATTCATTGGTATTCATCTGGCTAGCGTCCTGTCTGTGTGTGAGGGAATTGAGGGCTGTTTGGAAACTGAGATGCTATTTGCTGTGTGAGCAAGAAGGAGACAGCAAGGAGCCTGTTGTGGCTTAGGTCAACAGTTCTGTACTAAAGCTGCTTGGTGCTCTGAAACTGAAATTCCTCTTTTATGCTTGTGTTTTGCATTTGGAACAGATTTCTTTTCAGGTGGGGAGGGGGAGTAGAACTCCTTAGCATCAGAGCATGNTCAGAGCATGTTAATAATAATAATATAGGAAATACTAATGCTCTGATGGTCATTTTGAAAAATCCTTTCTTAGTGAGCAACACCTAGAAGTCAAGAGGAACATACGGGCCAAATTTCAAGTTTGTAGGCTTTACGATTCTGGAGATTTTTGTGATGATGCGTGAGTGAGATTTCGCTTTTATGTATATAGATGAAGGAGAACAAAAGAAATGAGCGAGTGTTTTCTCCTTTTGGAAAAGTAAGACTAGTGGCTGAAAATTAACTCAGAGTAGCCAATAGTTCAGCCAAACCGGTAGCTCCAATGATCATCTGTGAGAGAACTGGTTCACTCCAATGATCAGCTGCTGGGTCCTTCCACCTGCTTCTGCTCCATACTGACCTTTATTTCCTGCTTTTCAACCTCAGCTGCTTTGTGCGGTACAGCCAATTCCTGTGCATCAGCTGTTGAAGACACAGGGAGAGTGCAGGATTGCAGGAGAAGGTTAGTAGCAAACCTTCTGTGCATGTGTGAAGTGTGCATGAATGCGCAAAGTGTGCCTACCAAGCCATGCCTACAAAACCGGTTGTCAGTGTTCCAGCAAACCTCCACTCCAGCCAATAACTCAGAGACAGACATCTTCTCAAAAGTTATTTTATTTTGGATAGTAAACTGGCACAACTGGGGAATCACGAATCTGAAAGTTCTGGACTTCCTTGCAATAAGTCAAAACTACAAATTCATCCCCTGCACCCATCATCACATCACAAGCCCCAATCACCATTTGCCCCAACTTGAAACTTCTTCTCACTTATGTGCAAAACAACCTGACCTTGAATTAGAAAAAGAATGTTATTAAGTCTAACCACATACACTCTTAAGAAATTCCCCCCTTCCACTTTCCCAGACTCAAAATGTGGCAGCGTGGGAGCATCTGGTCTCAATATGGCTTCCAAAGCTGACACTGGTGGTAAAGAAATTTGAAACCTACCACAAACCAAGGACTACCTGTACACCAAACTGACTCTCATTTCGCACATTTATCTCATCCTTTTTGTCCTGAGAATATCCTCTCCTCCTGGGATTTAACTGAGGTTTGAAATCTAGACGAAGGGAGCTGATGGAGACACTTCCTTATTCAAGGTGCACATCATTATCTAACATCCAGGTCAGGATAATAGCCTTTGTATGAGGTTTGCTTGTATTGTTCGAGGAAAACAAAACCTGCAAAACCCATTTGTCCAACGATAACGAGTCGCGCAGATAAAACTGCTTCTGGAAAAAACAACAGCTCGGTTTCAGTCTGAATGGGAAAGGCACATTCTCTTCTTTCAAAACCGGGTTATAGAATGGCTCTGAACTGACAGGCCTATCAACATTTATCCAAAGCTCCCTTGGCTGTTGAAGATGAATCCATGATAACCTTCCTCAACTGTCCACAAGCTCCGGGGATCACCAGCATTGTTGGGGCACTGTAACATCCCTCTCCGGAGAAAGTGTTATCCTTTTGTGCTAGGAATCCTAGGGGAAGCCCTATTCACCCTCTTTCGAAAGCTTCCCTTAATTGTTCCCATTGCTGGAATCAACACAGCTATTTCCAGCTATTTGGACTAAACCACCTTTGCAGCCAAATGCATCCATCAAAGGTGGAATGAGATAAGAATAGCCCAGGGAGTTTTTTGAACTTACTAGGAGGGAATTATTCTGTTGAACTGGTATGTTTTTTTTTTTTCATTCAGATGCAACATTTGGCTGTTGGCTTGTACAAGTCCTCTTTCACCCTCTCTTCGCGTGCATTGACAGCTAGAGAAGGTACTTCTTATCAGAAGTTCTCAGGACTTTGGGGGTATTCCAGCTTTGATGCATTGGAGGATGTTGCTTTATTTCGGGGAGAAGAGTGGAAAGCTTAATTTTCCACCCAGGTGAAGATGATCCTGATTTCCTGCGTAAGATGCAAAAGATAAAGGTGCATTAAGATATATTTCAGCAACTGTCCCTAAGAGGGAGTCAAGCTATTCTCCAAAGCACCAGAAGCAGGACAAGAAATAACAGATGGAAACTAATCAAGGACAGAAGCAACCTAAGATTAAGAAGAAATTTCCTGGCAGTTAGATCAATTAACCAGTGGAACAAGATACATCTAGAAGTTATGAATTCTCCAACACTGGAAGTTTTTAAGAAGAGATTTGACAAATATCTGTCTGAAATTGTATAGGGTTTCCTACCGGAGCATGGGGTTGGATTCATCCAGTTCAGGCTGGTTCAGATGAACCAGATATTAAATTCACATCTGGTTCACTGAACCAGTAGTTGAAATGACCGGCTGGCCCCACCCACCCTGCCCTTCCCCTCCCAAGAGCCTCCATGCAGCCCATTTCAGATGCAGGTAAGTGCAAGGCCTGCACAGAGGTTTTGGGAGGGTGAAAAATGGCCTTCCCGGAAGTTCTGGAAGTGCAGAAACAGGCCTGTTTCCAGTTTCCACAGGGCCTCTGGACTATGGGGAAGGTGAAAAATGGCCCTGCCAGATGTTCCAGTAGGCCACACCCACCATGGCCATGCCCACCTGGCAACCAGCAGAGAACCGGTTGCTGGGATTTTAGAATCATAGCCCTGGTTGGATTAGAAGATCTCCAAGATCCCTTCCAACTCTGTTATTCTGTTATATGCATTTGTTAGATGGGCGCTTCTCAAATTTGTCACCTTTAAGATGTGTAGATTTTAACTCCCAGATAGATATTACAATTCTTTAACCTTCTAACTTGATAATGACCCAAATGCTGACCCTACAGTATCTTCCTCTTTGAATATTCAAACATCTTATGAACATCTTCTAAGGCAACTTTTAGATTCATATCTCTAATGTACAAAACGTTTGGTACAGCCCTTTGATCTTTCTTTGTTCCTGTTTCAATCAATTTCTATCTGTATAATGGTAGAAAAATAGCACCTATAGCATAGCTTCCTTCTTCAGATCTGATTCGAATCCACAGAACACAGAATCCTACAGTTGGAAGGGACCTTGGAGGTCTTTTAGTCCAACCCCCTGCTCAAGCAGAAGACCCTATACCATTTCAGGCAAATGGCTGTCCAGTCTCTTCTTAAAAACCTCCAGTGTTGGAGCACCCACAACTTCTGTTGGCAAACTGTTCCACAAAATACTGTAATTTATTTCAGTATCAGAAAATTTCTCCTTAATTCTAGGATGCTTCTCTCCTTGATTAGTTTCCATCCATTGCTCCTTGTCTTGCCTTCAGGTGCTTTGGAAAATAAGCCCATCCCTTCTTCTCCATGACAGCTCCTCAAATATTGGAAGACTGCTATCATACCACCTCTAGTCCTTCTCTTCATTAGACCAAACATGCAAAGTTCCCTTCATTGTTTAGAATCCACTCTAAAGCCCATGTCCCACTGCACCAATGGATGCAAAGAGGATGTAAAACGGACAAAAAA
>BHFT01018962.1:0-14719 GCA_004320025.1 Laticauda laticaudata
ACCCAAAGGAAGCTGAACAGCACACATGTAAGTACCCGCGAAAACTTAAAAAAACAAATGTATATATATATATATTGCTTTACCAGCTTTCATAAAATAAGCACTTTTCAGTACCTTTACTTTCCATCCTTTTCCTATCTGTCTTACCACTAGCTGCCCAAAGCCATTTTTATTTGTTTGTTTGTAGGATTTTATCCTGCCTTAATATTTACTTTATAGGTTACTCAAGATGGTGATAATATTCCTTCATCCTCCTATTTCCCTGCAATAACAATTCTGTGAGATGGACTGGGCTGAGAGAAAGTGACTGACCCAAGGTCACCCAGTTGATTTTTATGCCTAATGCAGGACTAGAATTCACAGGCTCTGGTTTCTAGCCGAGTGCCTTAACCACCAGACCAAACTGACTGTAGACATATTATGGCCTTTCTACAGAGGGGGCTACCTTGGATTTATTTGTTTGTCTGTTTGTTCGTTTGTCAAACATGTACAAGATAACAAGTATAAGTTTGAACATAAACAGGAACAAATGAAGTAAATACAGATAAATGGAGACAGAAAGACAGGGACGGTAGGAACACTGGTATGCACTCCCACTTTAAGGACCTCTTAAGAATGGGGTGAGGTCTACGATAGACAGTTTGAGGTTGAACTTATGAGGGGTTAAGGCTGTAACAATGGAGTCTGGTAGGGCATTCCAAGCATTGACCATTCTGTTGCTGGAGTCATATTTTCTGCAATCAAGTTTGGAGTAGTTTATCTTGAGTTTGTATCGGTTGTTTGCCCGTGTATTATTATGACTGAAGCTAAAGAAGTCATTGATAGGCAAAATGTTATAGCAGACAATTTTGTGAATATGCTTAGATCGGACCACAGGTGGCATAGTTCCAGATTGTCCAGGCCCAAAATTTCAAGCCTGACATAGGGAATTCTATTGTGAGTGGAGGAGTGGAGTACTTTTCTTGAGAAATACCTCTGAACCCGCTCAATTGTGTTAATGTCCAATATACAGTGTGGGTTCCAGGTGGACGAGATGTATTCAAGAATTGGTCTGGCAAAGGTTTTGTGTGCCCTAATTAAGAATTCAATGTTGCCGGAGAAGAAGCTTCACAAAATAAGGTTAACAACTCTTAAAGCCTTTTTGGCAATGCTGTTACAGTGAGCTCTGGAGCTTAGATAGTTTGAGATAAGTGCTCCTAGATCCTTGACAGAATGAGGATCGTCTACAAGATTGCTTCTGCCTAACGTGTATTTGGTGTTCTGACTTTTTTTTGTCAATGTGGAGGATAGAACATTTGTTAGTTGAAATTTGGAGTTGCCAAATGTGTGACCATTCTGACACATAGTCAAGATTGCTTTACAGGGCAGCAGCATGTTGGTGGTGTTAAATAATTTTATGTCATTGGCAAAGAGAATGCAGCTGCATTTAATGTTATATTAATAATATAATGTTATATATTATAATATTGTGTGTGTGTGTGCGCATGATAATTATAATATAATTAACATTAATGATATAATGTTATATCCTGGAATTGCATTTCATGATCTGGTCTAAGTGGCACCACTGGGAAAGGTTGTGTATTGCACTTTCCCTATTTAATTGCTTGCTTTTTTTTGGATCAAATAAGAAAATCTAATCTCCAAGGAATTTGTTGACAGATCTAATATTGATGTTCCACAACATACTGACCTCTCTTCCCTTTTGATCCAGTTAAGTGTATTATAGGAGCAGGGCCAAACTTGGTGGGAGACGCAATAAGACTGAATCAATGGACATTGGTTGTAACAGACTAGAATTTAGTTGAAAACTATAAAAAATGTTAATAGTGAGAGTAATTTATGAAAAGAACCAATTGCTTAGTATAGAAAATTATATAACTTTTTCAGGTTACATACAAACTAAATCCTTAAGCTATGTGTCCAAGATAATGAGGAGATTGGCAATAAAAAAGTGATTTCATTTAATTTAAATTATAGGCAGTCCTCACATAATGACAGTAATTGGGACCAGCCATTCTATCACTAGAACATTGGTCACCAACTGATGGGCCATGGCCCACTGGTGGGCTGTGAGAAAATTTTGGTGGGCTGCAGAGAAATCTCACCCCCAGAGCATCCTCCCAAAACAATTAATCGAGGCTGCACAGAAACACAAGGCTAGGCTGCCCACATGACTCATGGGAGCACTCCCCTCCCACTCACTCCTTACGCAGCAAACTTGCCTGCTAAATTTCTATTTTTCCTTTTTCCAACCATCATCTGTTCTGCTGTGCCAGGAGATTTAGATTAACTAAGAAGCAGGAAATGGTTGGATTTCTTGCTTTCTAGCTCATCTTCAGATCTTCGGCTCTGCTTTTAAGTACAGCCGAACCTCCCTGAGGACTGAACGTTTGCTTGCAAGCAAATTCAATGCAGACTCAAGCAAATTTGAGAGACTGAGCTAGCTGATGGCAGATAGATCACTGAATGATTCTGTGAGCAACTCAATCTGCCTGCTTTGCCTGATTTTGGGTAAAAGTTGCTCTTTTTTATAAAAAAATCAATATTTATATAAATATTTATAATATTTACATATAAGCCATGCCCAGCCAGTCACATGACCACCAAGCCACACCCACAAATTAGCCCCCCCCCCCAGAACCAGTTAGTAGTTCCTGAGATCTAAAATTATGAATTTGGTGGTCCCTGAGATGCAAGGTTGGCAACCCCTGCACTAGAATATAAATAGAGTTGGAAAGGACTTTGAAGGCCTTCTAGTCCAACCCCCTGCTTGTATAGGAGACCCTATACCATTTCAGATAAATGGTTGTCTAATTTCTTTTTGAAACCCTCCAGTGATGGAGCACCCACTACTTCTGGAGGCAAGATGTTCCATTGGTTGATTGCTCTCACTGTTCAGAAATTTCTCCTTAAGTTTGAGGTTGCTTCTCTCCTCAGTTAGTTTCCACCCAATATTTCTTGTTTTGCATTTTGGTGCTAATTAATGCTATCATAAAGCAAAATATCATGTAACTTTGCCAACATGCAACAACAGTTCTGGCAATTCTGGTTGCCATTGCTAAGTGAACCCCACAGTCATAGGATCCAGTGTTCATATGATCACTATTTGCAACCTCTTACTGGCTTCCCCATTGATTTTGCATGTTGATAGTAGTTGAAGGTGGCAAATGGCGCTCACATGATGGCAAGATTCAGTGAGTGTCATAATTGTACACTGGTTGCCAAATGACTACATCATGATTACATTATTGTAGGGACACTGTGACAGCTGCAATTACAAGGACTAGTTATAAGGCAGTAGTGGGATTCTACCGGTTTGGACCAGTTCGGTAGAACTGGTTGTTATGATTCTTGGTAGTTTGGAGAACCAATAAATCTCGCCCCTCTCCACCCGCTTCTCCACTCCCTGCCCAGTCAGTCCTTATCATGCATGCACAACATTGTGCATATGCATAACAATCGCTGTCTGCATTCTTTCCCACCCATCCCCTCCCTCCTTATCTTGGCCATGCGCCATAACTGCCTGCAGTCTGTCTTTGCCCACCCACCTGTCTGCCAGCCGTTGCTGTCTGCCTTCTGCCATGATCTCCCAAGGTTAGTGAGGCTCTGCAAGTCCTGGTCGCCTACATGCTACTGCTGCTGCCAGCCCCAGTTGAGTCCTGACTCCTGGGCCAGCCTAGGCTGCCACCACCATGCTTTCCACCACTGCTGCTACAAGCCCCAGTTGACTCCTGATTCCAGTCCCAGACTGGCCTAGGCCACCACAGCTGCGCCACCACTGCTGCCCTCACCCTTGTCTCCACTGTCACCACAAGTCCCAGTTGAGTCCCAACTCTCAGGCCGACCTAGGCCGTTGCTGCCATGCTGCTGCCACCCTCAGAAGTCATGTCCTAGCTAGCTACCCACCCCCAACATCCCTGTCTGTCTTGCTTAGCCACTTAGAGAAAGTGGGAAAGAGAAAGAGAGAGAGAGGGGGAAAGAGAGAAAGAGAGAGGCAAAGAGAGAAGGAAAGAGAGAGGGAAAGAGAGGGGGGAAGAGAGAGAGAAAGATAAGGAAGAGGCAAGAGAGAAAATAAATAGAAAGGGGAAAGAAAGAAAAAAGGAGAGAGAAAGGAAAAAAAGGAAGAAAAGGGATAGACAAAGAAAGAGGGGTATGGAAGAAAGGAACAGAAAGAAAGAAAGAAAGAAAGAAAGAAAGAAAGAGAAAGAAAGAAAGAAGGAAGGAAAGAAAGAAAGAAAGAAAGAAAGAAAGAAAGAAAGAAAGAAAGAAAGAAAGAAAGAAAGAAAGAAGAGGGACAGAGGAGAAAGTGAACGAGATATATGAATGGATAGATAGATGCATGGAAGGAGGGAGGAAGGGAGGGAGAGAGAGAGAAAAAAGGAAAGGAAGAAAGGACACAAACCCTGGCTTCAGAAGATTCTTTGAAGTAGCACAGAAATCTAGGGCTGGCTTGGAAGGGATCTTGGAGGTCATCTTTTAGTCCAACTCACTACTCCAGCAGGAGATCCTTACAGAATCATAGAATAGCAGGGTTAGAAGGGAGAGTGTATATGTGTGTGTGTGTGTGTGTGTGTGTGAGTATGGGGGCTGTTAAAACTCCAAAACTAGGTCAAGTTGCTCTGGGGAGGTCAGTCATAAATTTGAACACTTGCAAAACAACCAGCCATTAAGTGAGGACAACTTGTATTTGGTTTTCCAGTCACATGGCCACCTGGCCATGCCCACCCAGTCACATGACCACCAGGCTGCACCCACCCAGCCATGTGACTGCTAAACCACACCCACCTGGTCATGTGACCACCAAGCCATGCCCAGACAGCAAGCCACGCCCAGCCAGTCACATGACCACCAAACCACACCCACAAATTAAGCCACGTCCACAGAACTGGTTGTTAAAAAAATTGAATCCAATCCCTGGTTATAAATGTCCTAATTCAGTAACCATCATAACTTTGAAGGGTCACTAAATGAGATGTTCTTAAATAAGGACCAATTGTTATTAAATACAACTGAAACAATTACTCCCATGTATCTAAGCTTGGATATCTTCTTCCACATTAAAATGAACAATTGTCAGCAAGTTTGGAGTCTCTTCAAGCCATTTTCCCCTCTCCCCCTGTCAAGACAGAATAACTTTTGCCAAATAGTTTCCTCCAAACCACATTCAATTTGGTGAAATTACCAAAGAAAAAAATGGACTTAGAGGGCTTTAACCAAGATCACAAACAAATATAGAAATTTTAAGTTGAGTGAACCATTCCTGAGACTGAGAAACCGAGAACCAATGTTAATGTGAAAAAAGAAAGAAAGAAAGAGTTCCCAAAGGAAGAACTGCTATATTATTGATAGTGCTAGTGTTGATTTAGGAACAATTTCTTCCTACCCTGGTTTGGCTCTAACATGAGTTACCAAGTATCATGAGAGATATGTGGAGACAGAAGAATGGCAGACAAGTGGCAGTAAAAAAAATGGAAGGAACAACCACAATGCTGCTATTCAAGGCAAAAAGAAAACAGAAATGAATGTGCAGAAATGAAGTAATTGTGATAAAAGCTCACACTTTGGTTTTCATTTGGAAAGCCTGCTGTTTCTCTTTTATTCTTTCTTGTTTAAATTTATCTGACTACTATTCTTGGCAATGATTTTGTCTAAGTAGCTGCCAAGCTTGCGTCAAGGAGTGGAAGTTAACTTCTCTTTGCTCCTGTCTTCTAGCTAAAGTATTGGTGTGAATGTTTTTGTAATGCAACTTTTTTGTGAACAGAGTTCCATGGCTTAGAAATGCTTCATTATTTCTCAGTGTCCATATTTTGTAATATATATTTATGCAAAAATGATGTACATCTAAGAATTTTTGGTGCTTTTAATCTATTTTGTTTGCTTTTTTGTTTGAATGGTATAATATAGCAAAAAAAAAATTAAAATGATTTTAAACCAAAGAGTAATTTTGTATAAGGGGAACATAGATCACTTCTATTTGAATGAATATAAAGTTCAAAAACACAAAGTACGGTACACCTTAAATCCTAGGACATGTTAGAATTATATTTATGTATTCATTACTCAATAAATTCAAAATCAAAGAAACTTCTTTAACTAATGAAGTTTGTACTTCGAACTGGCTTTCAAAGACAAGACAAGAACAAGAATCAAAATGACACAACTGAATTGTGATAATATACATAAATAATCCCTCATATCAGTAACCTGGGAGAAAGTAAGGAAAGAGCTACAATATAATTAAATCAAGGACAATAAAATGTCAGTTCAACAATTTTTGATGTAATTCTTTGATTAAAGAAACAAGTAAAATAGAATAGTAAATAGACAAAGTATAATTGCAAAAATAGAGTGAATCTTTAGTATGGGGCTATTAATGACTTCATCACTACTACTTTTTCCTCATGACACCCAGATATACACATTTCCAAGTGTTGCTAGATGTTATACTTACTGATGTTATTCTTACTGATGTTATGCTTACTTTCCTCCATATGGAGGGAAGCACATTTCAAGTCCACACTTGGAAATGGAATTAATCTCCTATCTCCTATTGTTTTTTTTTTTTAATTATATGGGTCAGACTTGACATAAGATCAGTGTATGTTTAATTATATCCACAGTATTACTTGCACTGCATAAATGTTTGTTGTATGTTTGTTTATTTTGGAAAATATATAATACATTGAATAGGACTGAATTATGGAATGTTTTGGGTAAATATGGATTTGACAATTGGTTGCTGAATATGATAGAAATAAAGCACAAATGGGAATCAATGAAATGCTTAACAAATAACTCAACAATGAGCAGGGAATAAGGTAGAGGTGCAATGTTCTTGTTAAATGAAATTATGCATTTATGCAAAAGAAATCCTTGGATTGATGCTTGAGGTGTGTTGATTGATTGGAGATATGAATATACATGTATGTTTTCAGGCAGATAATGCTATATTGTTGGTTGATGACTCAACTATTTTCACACCAATTTAGATTGTGTGTGTATGTAAGTAGGGGGTGATATGGGTTTTTATGTTATAATTTTTTAAAGTTGCAAGCTGCTCAGAATCACCTATGTAAGAATTGGGCAGCCATATAAATTTGTTAAACAAACAAATAAACAAGTATACACATAAATAAATATATACTGTAAGTATGTAGTCTAATGGAACAAGGAGTAGAGATCAGAAAATCAATGTGTCCAAGATCAATTTAAGAACTGGAAAAATTGAATGAATGTTTGGAAATTATACATAAATGGCAAAGAGAGAAAGAGAAAGTGAGAAAGAGATAAATTAAATTGTGTATTTGGCTGGAATGTTTGCAAAAGATGGGGAAATTAATGGAGAATTTTAAACATACACAAATAGTGTGATAGAGATAAAGTGAGCATGTGATCTGTTCTGAGAAATGAATGAAATGAATGAGTGAAAGAAGCAAAATAGCTGTTAATTCCAGTGTCCTTCTGTCCACATTGTTTTATGGAAATGAATGTTGGGTATGTCAGGAAAAATATACAGTAAATGAAAGCTGAATGCTGTGGAAATTGGGTATTCAAAAATATGTATGGCCAAACAAGAAGAGACATGCACAAGACTGTGGATACTGAATGATTAATGACTTAATACAAACTTATTAAAGTTTGTCATTTAAACTTATTAAATTATTTATTAAACATAAGTAATCAGTGTAAAAGTAGATTGAGATAGTTTGGTCATTAAAAGAGAATGAATAAACATCAAATCACAAAACAAATAATGAAGGAAGAGTGAATGAGCAGGAGTTTGAAGGTCATGGTTGAATGGAGCTGGTTAAATCCTCATGAAGAGGGAGCTAAGAAATATAAACAATAAAAATGGATATCAAATGGATCATAACTGTAGTGGGTGCAAGGATAGTTTGCAATAATACAAAGATATAAATGCTACTGTGGAAGTTGTTATATAAACTAGATTTAGCTACATTTCTTTTTTATTTTTGTTTTATCCCTTTAATTTTTATATTTTTATAAGCCTTCACTTGTTTCTTTGAAGTCTCTTTTTTAAAATTAATTATGCTATTATTCCAGGTCAATAATTTATCTTCAATTATTATATAATTTATTATTATATAATTATAGAAAAAGCAGGAACCACATGAAAGCTACAAAATAAAGCAGAAAACAGAAAAGGTAGAAACTGTGCATGCTACATATTAAACAGATGTCAAACAGATTTTTCTAAGGAAAAACAACAACAACAAAAAACCTATGGCTGATTCTGTAACATTTGAAAACATCATAAAGTCTATGCGACAGAAAATCATACCAAAACATTTGTTACTTAATACTTAAAACTGTCTTTTCAAAAAAATGTTTTGTAGTTTATTATGTCTTATTCTATTGCTGTCCTTTGCATTTTTTCCTATAAAGCAAGGGTGTCAAACTCAATTTCCTGGAGGATCACATCAGGGTTGTGTTTGACTTTGAGGAGCCAGCGTGGGTATGGCCAAGGAGAGTATGGCCAGGGAGGGTATGGTCAGCTTGACATCATTCATGTCAAAGGCAGCCCAAGTGCCCTGCCAGTGACAATGGGCCTCCTGCAGCCCTCTGCCAGCAAAAACAGAGCTCGGGCAAGTTGGATGCATGCACCCCTGTGCTATGTTTTTGCTGGCAGAGGGCTGCAGGAGGCCATCACAGCCAAATATGGAGGCTGGGGGGGCTGTGCATGTCCCTCCCAAGCTCCATTTTTGGTGGCAGAAGCACCATGGGTCAATCCTTTGCTGTTTCCAGGATGGCCTTGTGGGCCAGATATAAACTGCTAAAGGCCTTGAGTTTCACGCCTCTGCTATAAAGGAATAGCAATGTGGGCATGTACAGTATGTACATATATATATATAAAGGTATGTATACAGAGATCTGATTTTTGGTAGCAGTCCCCAATTTAAATAGGCAAGAAATCATTTATATAATTGTATTGATATTGTAGTTTAGATTGTTTGTCTTTATAATAAATCTTCTCTATTTAGGATTCTTTATTGGTCAATTATGATTGGACACACAAAGAATTTGTCTCTGGTGCATAAGCTCTTATGTACATGCAAACATACAGTGTGCATACAAACAAGCTCTCAATGTATATACATAAGCTTTCAGCCTACATATGAACAATAAGGTGATAAATCATAATCCTAGATCATAATATACAACAATAAATTATAAAATAAAAACAACAAAGTGATAAATCATAAGATACCAATAATTAAAATATTGCTCTGAAAATATATTAAGCCAGGAAAGTCAATGAGTGTTTTTGGACATGTTATTACCACAGTGACATCACAGGGTTATTGTGAAGAAAAACAAAGGACAAATCACAAACATTGCCGTAAACTGTTTAAATCAGAGGTGTATGAGCCATGTATAGCCCTCATCCAAACGTTTATGATCCCTTGTGTCCCTCCCCCCAGTTTTCCAAATGTAACAGCTATTTGCTAGTAAAGAGACTTAAATGAAACTCTTGCTAAAGGTTGAACAGCTAAATTCAAAAGCAATTTAAATTAAGATTATGTCAAAAGGCTATGCCAGCCAAATGCAAATAGATGGACAAAAATATCAAATCCAGTCTGAACATCTGGCTGATTGTGACAAACCAGGCTCTGCAGCATGTACCATTTGCCAGCAGGATCCCATTGGGGTGAGATATTGCTCAGATAACCTGGATTCCTTAGTCTGAAAGAAAAAAAGGTAGCTTAATTTTATCAGACACAGCGTCTGCTTTTCTTCAGTAGCATATTGTATCTCAAATAGTTTACAAACAGTCCCAATTAGATTTGGGTAGATCACAAGATAATGTCATGCTTAAAGAAGCCTGATTTGATTAGTAATGGAGCAGCTCCATAGAACTATTCATAATGATCAATCCTACATGCCCTTAGCTTGGAGAAAATGTGATTGCTATGAGAAAAAATGCAGAGAAGTCAGGACTTGGGCAATATCTAACGAAACTATTTATGGAGTACACAAAAATACTTTCATACGGTAATAAATGAAATACTTTTCTGCACAATATATAAAGTATGGGATTTTTGTGCTTGGTGATGGCTGTTAATTAGGAAGGTTTAGCGAGAAACTAGACAAATTCATGGAGTATATAGCTATTAACAGTTACTAGTTCTGATGTTACTTACTACCTTTGGAATCACCAGTTTGTAGCAATAGTGAATAGTATCATTCTTCTGCTCATAGTTGTGGATCATGCATTTGGTTAGCCACAGAATTGTGGATGAGATGGGAAATTTACTTGATCCTGAAGGATTATTCCTATAGTCCTATTGGTACAGACACTAATCATTTGACAAAACACATATGGGATTGATCAAAAACTTTTCTTTAAGCATTCATAAGCTTTGAATCTATGACATCACAAGTCATATGAAAAGAATACATTAACGTGTGTGTGTGTGTGTGTGTGTGTGTGTGTGTGTGTATGTATGTATGTTCCATTAATGTGTTCAACANAAGAATACATTAACGTGTGTGTGTGTGTGTGTGTGTGTGTGTGTGTGTGTGTATGTATGTATGTTCCATTAATGTGTTCAACAGAAACATGGGAGCTTTTTTAAAAAATAAATATACATTTTAACTCCTGTTATTAATCATTTTTATTTAATAAACATCCTGAGTGCAAAGAAGAGAGTAAATATATGTATTATAGATTGGACCTGATTGTAAGCATGTGTGGCACCTTACCAGGACCAGATTAAAGCCAAGTAGTGCACTAAAAAGAGCCCAACATTGGTGTCCCTTAACAGAAGTGAAAATCTCATGCTATGAGATTGAAATAAAGCCTTTAATCATTCACCATGCCAAAGAAAGCATTTTTAACTGTAGAAAGGCTGAAAGTACCTTTCTCTGAGGGTTCAAATTTTCCTGCTGGGAGAGCTCTGGTGCCAACGCTTGAAAGCTGGATCTTTTTATTCTCAGGAAGGCTAGAAACAAGTCCCTGCATTCCTGGAGCTAGCTAGCCTTGAATGATAAGTTCCCAATTCTTATACCTTTTTTCCTCCCTTTGTGTAATAGTTTAGACATTCACATCCTGTCAGAGTGTTTTTTTTTCTTTCCGCCAGAAGGCAACCTCAACGAAGTGCGAAACAGACTCTGCGGGCAGCTTCCTGTATTACCGGGTTTTTTCCTCTGATCTCTTTTAGTTTTGATGGCTCTTCTATTTGTAATTCCTGTCTTTTGGTTGGTTTGGGTATGGTCTGGTATGTTCTTAATTGTTTGGCATTTGTCTAGGGGCACCTCTCAATTTCTTTTATTAGATTTCTTTTCCTATGCAAGCCTGTTCCATGGCTGGCCTGATGTTGCCTTTGGGCATTTTCCTTTCTGGGTGACACCACTGTCCTCATGAAGTTCCCTTTCTACATAACAATGCAGGTTAAAAATGAACATGACAAATGAGACACTTACAAAAAGAATTACTGGAGTAGGCAAGTGCAAGAGTTAATGACATGATCACTCGAGGAAAATCTGTTGTGGTGCCCTCCATCCCTTGGTCCTACAAGCACGTGTTTATTTTGCTTCATGGTTAATTCATAGCTACATTTTACTTGAAAGGAGTCAATTGTAGGGATAATTAGTTTTCAATATAATGCTGGGGAGTTCTTTGCATATTTCTCCCTTAAAGAGTCATAATCAGAATATTTTTAAAAAGATTGTTCAAATCTAAAGGTCTAAAGCAGTTTGATATTACTATCAGCCTTGCGTGCCTTCCTGTGAGAAGGGAAGAGACATCCATCATTTGGACTGAAGTGGTATATTTATCTGGTAGAAAACTTCATAAAGGTCATGAAAGAAAGAAAGAAAGAAAGAAAGGAAGGAAGGAAGGAAGGAAGGAAGGAAGGAAGGAAGGAAGAAAGAAAGAAAGAAAGAAAGAAAGANAGAAAGAAAGAAAGAAAGAAAGAAAGAAAGAGATAAAATTGCAGTGCCAGTCATTTATTCATCAGGATACTTAACTCAAAGATATATCAGAGTGAAGATAGGAATCTTGAAAAACAATTTCTTATTCTGTAATTCATCCTATTGTACTTATAAAGAGTAAATGATGTATGAATTTTGTTTTATTTTGTTCAATTTCTAAATTTTAAGGAAGAGATACTTCTTTGAGTAAAACCAGACAGGCCAATGAAATATAGACTGAACCATTCTCTGTGGAAAAAATGCAGTTATTTTAAAAACAAGCTTGCTTTCTTTAAATGAAAATTTGTTTCTTTTAAAATGTTTTCTGTAACATTCCTAGATGCTGCAAACAATGCACCAAGTGAAGAAGTCAATAATATCTTGACCTAAATATATTTGAAAATATTATATATAAACATACATGAAAACACCAGAGAGAAAAGCAACTAGATAAATTTTGAGTCCTTTGCAGTCTATAAATAAAGCAACGTAAGGCACTATAATAGAATACTGCAATAAAATTCCAAGAATCTTCAGCATTAGACACAATCAGAGGATGTAGTTTAAAAGAGTGCATTTCATTCTCTCATAAACTGCTTCTAAAGTTATTAGCCCACTTGCTTTTTTCTTTGTCTCTCTTGCAAAGATGTGACAGGCAGGCTGGCTTCTTTCCTATTGGCTTGATTAACCACACAAATACAATGTTACTTTCTCAAGGTTTCCTTTTGTAACTTTCTGATAATGTGCAGCAAATTCAAGTTGTTCTGACTAATTGATAATGTCATCCAAGTTCTTAAATAGAAGATGAAATATCCTTTTCAGTCCCTTCTGTGGGATAATAAGTATACCTGACAAAATCAACAGATGCCCATATAGGCTAAAATAGATATAAAACTAGAAGGATTCTGTTTTTTCTCTTGTTCTATTCTCAACTTTAAGAAGTATGGACTTCAACTCTTAGAATTCTCCTGTCAGCCATGCTGTCTGAGAATTGAAGTCCAAGCTTCTTAAATTTGCCAGGGTTGAGAAACACTATTCTGGAAGATTTTGAACAATTACTTTCATCCCATCCACCTTGCTCATTAATGGGTAGTACCTGGCTGAATGCACCAGCTCTTGGGCCAGAAGTGCCATAATATCCTGTTTAAAGCCTTATCCTTGCCAGCTCAAACCAGATATCCTGCTGATGTGTGACATGCACTTCACAGAACTCCCATTATGGCTTTCACTGTGAATTTTAGACAGAAAGTGAAATATAAAATTTTCCCAGGTTGGGGAAGGCTGCCATTGGAGTGGAATGCTACTATACAACAGGCTGTCAAAAAATACTCTCTAAAGGAAATAAAATACCTAGATCTAAGGTCCCTGTAATAGCTGGAACTTTTAGTGTTTGTCTGAGTAAATTAATCCTATTGATTTAGTGGGTTTAAGAGTATTCGGTTTCCTCTCATTTCCTCTGGATTTTGTCTAATGACTCCAAAGAGACCACTTACTAGATCAGAGTCTTCTCTCACTTTACCTTATCAAGACATGCCTTGCTTTGATTTGCCAGACAGGAAAGAAGCAGCTTAGGTGTTGAGTTATCTATGGATATCATGGTATCTCCTTCCCAGGGGAGCATCCCATTTTCTCTCCACCCCCACCCCCCAAAAAAAAACATGATGGAAGGAAGAAGATGCATCATAAGTAAACCTGCAAATTTTCAGCAGTGAGCCAGCCATTGATTTCAATTAATACAAAATATTGGTTTTCTTTCCCGTCTTCCTGCCACATTTATTCTGTTCTGAATTGTGGCTATTAAAGTAAGTGAAAATTACTTGATGCAATTGTACTTGCTTTAAATTCTCCATCCCCACATACATCACAGTAGGTAGTGGTTCCTCCCTCCTCTTGTTAAACATCTTAATGCCTGTGTCAACTTCCTCTAATTGTTTCACTTGGATAGGATTTCCTGAGCACCTTCCTCAGAATTCTGCAGGCAGATACTTTGGCTTATTCATTAGCAGATTATTTTTGTGTAAAAAGACAATGATTTTCTGTCCAACAGACATGTTCAGAATAAACATTATTGACCAGTGAACTATTTTCTGCAATTTTGCATAATTTATCCTTTTTTGACATATGACTGAATATGACATGTAGGAATAGAAGGAGGAAATATGAAGGCACCAATGAGAGAACGCAGATGAAAGAGTATGAGAACTGCCTGCACTGACACATCTTCCTTAAAACATTTATGGTTGCTTAATATATCTTTATGACTATATCTTGTTCTGAGTTTTTCTTTGGAATGACCCATCAGGATGTTCATTTTGCTTTCACACATTACTAATTCATTGGCTTATTTTATGTATTATCTA
Source organism: Laticauda laticaudata (assembly GCA_004320025.1). Classification (NCBI taxonomy): domain Eukaryota; kingdom Metazoa; phylum Chordata; class Lepidosauria; order Squamata; family Elapidae; genus Laticauda; species Laticauda laticaudata. The sequence continues at coordinate 14,298 of BHFT01018962.1, forward strand.
TCTGTCCTTGACTGGGGATTTCATTTTTTCTCTTCTTTTTCTGAGTTTTACTTCAGAGGCAAGGCTGTCATCCAATAGCATGCCAGCAAAGTGTAAGGCTCCAAGAATAAGACTTTCTTAATATTGGAGGACTGGGATAAAGGTTGAGGAGGGAAGAAAACATGTATAGTACTGCTTTAAAACCCCAAGTGTGCAATGTTTTCTCAGTAAAAATAGTACCAGGATTTTACCATCACTTTCCCCAAATTTGGCAGTGTAATCGTAGATTTAAACAGGTGGAAGAACCATTTAGACTAAGCCCCACTCAATGAAGGAATGCAATTCAAGGTAACCCCACCAGATGACTGTTTAAGCCCCTGTCACACAGCACCAACAGATGGAAAGAGGATGTAAAACAGAGAGAAACACTTGCCATCCGTTGG
>BHFT01018963.1:0-25976 GCA_004320025.1 Laticauda laticaudata
GGAACCTCAGTCGATGGATGCTGGACGGATAGAGAGGATGAAAAACGGAGGCAGTGAGTACAGAACGGATGAATCGCTTTAACCAACGGATTGCAAGTGTTTCTCTCCATTTTACATCCTCTTTCCATCCGTTGGTGCAGTGTGACATGGGGTTTAGGTTTGCTGAAGGAAGTTCCAGCTCAGGGGCAACCCAATGAGCCGTAGTGACACAGTGGTAAGACTGCAGTACTGCAGGCTACTTCTGCTGATTGCCAGCTGCTTGCAGTTTGGTAGTTCTATTCTCACCGATTCAAGGTTGACTCATCCTTCTATCCTTCCAAGATTGGTAAAATGAGGATAAATTGCTTAGAGACAGCTGAAAAGCACTGTGAAGCAGCATTTAAATCTAAGTGCTATTGCTATTGCTATTAATTGAGGGGAATAATCAAGTCCCTAGACATAAAGAAGATTTCTTCATGCGTAAACACAGAGGATATTTTGGGAATTCTGCAACATAGCTGCTAGTCAAGAGATCTGAAAACTCAAGCAGGAATAAAGGAGAATAACATCATATATTTTAAATTACTTGCTAGAGAAGTAGGATGGAATGACATAGTCCCAATTGACCAGTTCAGAGAAGGGCTGGCCGAAGATCTGAGACATAAGGTGATGAGACAAGACACCTCAAATACCGTGGAAAAGCTGAACCATTATTAAATGCCCTGCTGGAGCAGTTAAAGCAGGGAAGGAATAGGAAAAGAAAAAGTCGGAAAGGTTGGAGACCGCTGGCTTAAACCTAATCAGAATGAAAGAAGGACATAAACAGAGGTGGTATTCAGCAGGTTCTGACCAGTTCTGAAGAACCGGTAGCAGAAATTATGAGTAGTTCAGAGAACTGGCAAATACCACTTCTGATTGTAGATTTTACAGTATCCTTCCCCTGCCATGCCCACCAAATCATGCCCAAGAACTGGTAGTAAAAATATTTGAATCCCACCACTGGACACAAATATTTGATAGACTTCAATACAGTATATGGCAAGTTAAAATACAGGTAGCCCTTGACTTACAACCATTTATTTAGTGAGTACTTGAAGTTTCAATGGCACTGTAAAAAGTGACTTATGACTGTTTTCACACCTACAACCATTGCAGCATCCCCATAATCATGTGATCAAAACTAGAATGCTTGGCAACTGGCATGTATTTATGATAGTTGCAATATGATCTTTTGTGACCCTCTGACAAGCAAAGTCAATGGAGAAGCCAGGTTCAGTTGACAACCATTTTACTAACTTAACAACTGAAATGATTCTATATTCTATATTCCGCAGTGATTCTATATTCTGCAATGATTCTATATTCTGTAGCAAGATAGGTTGTAACATGAGGCAAAACTCACCATTCTGTCCCCACTACATGTTTGTCTGTGTGCAGTTCAACATGCAGCTAAACCCACCTATCCTCCAAGAAAACAGACTGTGCGTGTAAATTTGAATGCTTTATTGAAAGAACAGGATATGGTGAAAATGGGAAAAATAGGAATACATACAATGAAAACCAAATACAAGATAGACAGTATTAAGTTGCAGCTGAACATAACAATTAATAAATACAAGCAATTTAAATTTCACCAGTGATGCTCTGTGTGGGATGTGGGTTTGACCTTGGATGACCATATGCTTCTGTTTTCTCCAAATGCTAAAGAAAATGGAGTCTGGCTTCCCAGCGTGCACTTGGTTTGAGAGTGCAGGCTGATGGGTAAAATGGGTTGGATCAGCTTCAAAACAATAAACTTGGGGCATATTTGTCTCACTGGCCACTAGATGGGGCTAGAGGGCAACAACAGTATATAAAGTTATATGGTGTGGCATGACATTCACTCAACTGTCTTGCTTAACAATGGAAATTTGGGGCTTAATTGTGGTCATACATTCAAGACTACCTGTACCTTTTGGCCTGGTCATCTGTGAAGCTGTTTCCCACCCTCCCCTAGATTCATGAATGAAATATCACATGGTGGTGTACTTAAATGACATCTTGATCTTATTCCAAAAATATCTCCTTGCATGTTACTCATATCAGAAACATATTGTAAAAAGCTATGGGCCAACAACTTTGAGATCTGGAATTCCCACCCTTTGAAGGATGCCAAGAGTGGGATACTTAACCTATTTGTCTGAACAATCTCCCTTAGTTTGCTTTCTACATGGCACAAATGCCATAGAATTACTTCAAGTGTTTGCTTTTAATGTATTGTTTGTGCCCTTGCTGAAATATCATTTTGGAGGACATTAGTGGAATAGAATGGCAGGCAAAATGTCATGCCCCTGGTGGAGACTGACTCTGAGGAGAGGAGGACCAGTTGACAGGGAGTGGAGATTGTGGAGGAGGCTGGGGAAGGGTAGAGACTGGCTGGGCAGTCAGAGGAGGACCCAGGCTCATCTCCTCTCCCTCCTAGGACACGCAGGGAGGAGAGGATAAGGGAAAGACATGGTCTACAAGGGAGGAGAGAGCATTGATTCTTTTCATGGGCTGCAGCTGTGACAACTAGATAAGAGGACAGACATGAGTACGGGCCAGTGCTAGAAACAAAGTGAGGAAGTATCTCTAGTTTATTGTTCCTCTCTGAGTTTGGCATTCCTCCCAGTGTGTGTTCTGATATCTGTGGACATCTTCAAGACCATATCTTGCCTGGTTTGTGTTGTTTTTTACTCTTGATAATTTAAACAACATTTCCTCCTTCTTGTAACTGCCTGTGTGGCAGCTTTTTGTCTCCAGTCAAGGATATTTGGAGTTTGGAAGCCAAGTGAAGGAATAAAAGGGGCTTCACCTGTTTATTTTGTATCCCACCCTGGGTCATCACACAAAACTACTCGGAAATGGACTTAAGTTCATTTTACTGCTCCTCTGCTTAGGTATATTCGGGCAATATCTGGATAAGTTCACAAGACAGCAGATGAGGGATTTTTTTTCCCCCATCAGTCAAAGGCCAACTGATCTTGAAATATTAATAAGAATCTTTTTGTTGAGTCTCACTAAACATATCACATTACAAAGGTCCCTTGGACACCTTAGGAAGAACATGGCAAAATGGTTCTTTTTTTTTCTTCCCCAAATAAATAACACTTCTGAATATCCAAAGAGTTCATTAAAGAAGAGAGAAATTGATATTGTAAGGAAACCAGTAATTTTCCTCCATAAGGATTGAAGCAGCTTTTTCTTTAACTTAATGCTTAATTAAGCCAGCCTTTGTTCTAACACTGATATAACATTTGTTGCTAGAAATAGTAATCAAAGCAGTTTTTCTCAATAACTAACTGCTTATCCAAGATGCTTGACAGAATATCACTAACTATCTCTATACTTGTAAATGAGTATAAAAATACTAGCATCTGGAAAATTGCTAGATCTCACGAACATAACTCTATTCATACTTTGAGGCATGGCTGTGTCTACAAAAAGTGTAGTTCAACTTGTATGTGAGGGAGTAGTGGATGACAAAATTAATACAGAAGTCTTTGCGATGACCCAAACCTCATTTGGAACGCGCAATAAGCTCAGAAGTAACTGAACATCTGCACTGCCCTTTATGATGTTAAAATAATACATGATGTCACTGCTTTGAAAGTTCTCAGCAAAACAAAGACTGGGTGATGAACTGGAATGGATTGGAGAAAGTGAATAATTCTATGTGATGACTTTATATTACATCTTTTAACTTGCTGAATATTATTATGAAAGAAATGGAGACCAAGATGTTATTGGAACCCAATATCTGTGTGTGTTGTGAACAGTTTTGAGACACCTTGCTTATAGCATACTCTCAACTGTATTCTGTGCTGTTATATAGGTTTTTAAAAAATATTAATTTTTAAATACTATTTCATGCATTATTTGTCAGTCATCTAGAATTACTTACTTAATAAGATAGTTTTTTTTCGAAGGGAGAGAAGGCTACAGTAGACGAGGACCAAAATTCATTTCACTGTGAATAATAAAAACCAGCAGTTTTTGTAAAAGATTTAAAGACACGTCTTTTGCTCCACTACATGGTAGAAGAAATATTTGACTGGCACGGTTAATAGGCTTCCCTTTTGACTTGAAATCATAGCAAAGAGATCTGTTCAAAATTTAAAATTAAAATTCCAGTTCTCAATTTCTGGCTTGAAGGATTCAGCACTGAATTCAAGAATTATCTAGAGGTCCATGGAAGCTAGTAAAATAACACCTCATAGTATTTAATTAAGGATTCAAAATACTTTCTGAAAAATAGAAATAAAGGCATCATATACATCATGACTAGCTGTGATATATATCATCCCATCGATCACTATGGGGTTAATTTGACTTACACAGTTAGTTGAGAGGGAGTATTTCACATTTTTCCTCATTGGTTCTTGTATTCACCTCCCAAAGCTACACAGTCAGTGGAAGAGGATAACAATCCCAGTTAGAAGTGGTGCACTTATTTCCTTTCAGTGTTCTTCCTGGACTATTTTATACATTTTTTTTACCATTAGCCACATTTACATGCTATCACTGAAAAATAGTATAACTGCACTTTTATTAAATTCCTGTTGTAAAGAAGAATTTTGAGGAAGCGTACAGGTCAGTAAGGAAAAAAAGAAATGCTCACTTTCAGGAGTTTTGTTTTGATCAATGAGAATGGTGGAACTGAATGAGAAAAGCTCATAGGAGGGGATGTAATATGATATAAAGAAGAAGAATCTGTATTGAAGTAAATCATGAGCCCCTTACATACATAAAATTACCATGGATTAACCAATTAGATAAACAGATAAATCAAACCATTGCACATCTTACATATTATATGACAAAACCTGTGGAAATTGAATCATTTGAATGTATTTATTTATTTAAATTTATTTATTAAATAAATTTTATTAATTTATTAATTAATTAAAAAATAAAAGTTTTAAATAAAAATGAATAGAGTGACCAGGATATTGTATTAGGTTTAGATTTAACAGTTCATGACAAGTGTAAAATGGACAGTATAATAAAACATGTTTGGTGATTTTGATGATTCCTTCAGGACATGGACAAGGTCAGGATTTAAATGGCAGTCCCAATGAATTTGCTGATGGAAGCACATTGAACTGGGCCAACAATAAGGCCCTTGTCAATTCGGTAACAATAGTTTGGTTAGAAATATGTCTTGAGACTTAAAATAACTTTATTGCCACTTGTAAATGTACACTAATTGGCATACATTAAAATTAAATTTCATTGCATACAGCTCTCAATGGGTCTCCACTTCCAATATATAATAAACATGACAAAAATAAATAAATAAATACAAAATTATGCATATACTAACATACATTATATGTCATGGAGAAACAACACAGTCTAGTTCACATTTGCACATGTGCATGTGAGAAATGAATCTTGCGAGTTTACCAGATGGATGGCATAGGGAACAAAGCTGTTCCAGAATCTGGAAGTCTTGCTAGAAATACTTCAAAACCTCATCCCGATGAGATCGACAGGCAGAAGGAGAAAGATTGCCTTCATGATCCTTTAGTCTAGACTGTTTTAATGCAGGAAAATGATCTGTGCACTCCTTCAACTTCTTTTCCTCACCCACCAAGTGTCACCTGTCATTGATAAAAACTCCACCCCTAATCTCTCTACTTCCTATAAAAGAGGAAAGGTATAGGTGAGGTTTAAAGCAGTTGGTTCAGCTACCTCTGAAGTTGCTTAATGTATCATAGGTTTTGAAGATGTTTTCTACCTATGACCCATCACTTGGGCTTTCCTGAACATAGATATATGAAACATCTTCTGAAATTAATGAAAGTTAGTTTTCTCCACTTCTTTTGCCCTTGCCTGCATTCCTTTCCATATGCTTGCCATGGTGGCATGTATAAGTAGGTTAAATAGACAGACAGACAGACAGACAATGATAAATTCAGCTGCAACTGAGCACAGAATTTCTGAAGGAATTCAGTAACTTTTTTAAAAGAAGCAGCATATTTCTTGAAACATTCTACTCTTTGCAAAGCCCAGGGACAAAAGAGTCTGTGGGTACAGAAGAAAAAAGTGCCAGAGGCTGAACTCAGTAATCTCCATGATTTTGCTTTTTCAAAATTAGGTTGTTTAAAAAAACAAACAAACAACCAAAGCAGTGATTGCTGCATCAGCAGGGCATATAGAGTTACACCAAAATCCATAGGCTCGGGGACTATGAGGTCACAGTTCTCATACTTGGTCTCTGCAGACTGGCAGGAATCTTCCAGAGTCTAGACTGTCAATTCAGTTTGAGGATGCTGGTTTTGTTCTCTGGGATCCTCTGCATGGAAAGCATGTTCTGTATTGCTGAACTCTAACCCTCCTATTTGGATGTGAAAGTGGTGGAGCCAAGTGGTTCAAACATGAAAATGTGCAAGTTTCCACTTGAAATGTCACTTCAGCTGAGAAGAAACAATTTCTGTGAGTAACTATGGGATGTACTAATAAATGCATAAAATTTGTATTTGGTTGGTGAGATTTGAGACTTGGGATAATTATGCACAACTAATTAATTCCAAAATCTGTTTATCAACAGTAATCTGTAGCTGCAGAATTTTGTCCCAATGGCATTAACAAAGGCTTATCACCTGCTTGCTTGTTGAGATTTGCCTCAAAAGCAGATTACTATCAAAGCTCTTTCTAGCTCTATTCCCACAACTAACACTTCCTGGAACTTGCAATAACTTTTTATATGTGAAACCAATTAAATTTTTCAGTTTAAACTTTAGACACTTCCAGTGATGGTAAGCTGTGCTGAAAACATCAACATTTCCAGTTTTCAGTTGCATTGCAGTTTTGCAGTCTAAAAAAACCAACAACAGCAGCTGTGAGGTGGAATGTACACTAGGTATTCCTCCTCGCATCAGTTTGGCAACCTGACTTATCCATGCTCTGAATCCTGGTCTTCAAAAGGCCACTCCAACACTTTTTGTCCTTGATGTTTGATTCCAAGCCTCCTCCTCAGAGCACTATTTACAACTCACCACTCAGATGCTAAAGATAGAAACCTCTATTCCATAATCTCTTAGATAAATTGCCTGGGAAACAAGATTGCTTTCAAGGGTAATTCCTTAAAAGTGTATTATCAACATTCTCACATACTCTGTCAAATTGCTTTGTTAAATTCTTCTTCCAACTTTTTCTCACCTGCCATCCTTTTAGACTTGTTTTGATTACAACTCAAAAGAATTTCTATCCATATGAATAAAAGTCCCAGCACATCTGGCGACACCCATAAAGCTGATCTAGATCACAAAGCTTGATCAGAAAGTGATAATGTATTCACTAACACTTAATCTTTGGAATTGTGGTCTTGTATCCCTTCTGACTGTATTAGTCCCTAAATCATATTCTCAAGAGGTCAAAATGAAGATCATATACCATGCTTGCATGCATATATCATGCTAAGCTTGAATGCAGTTTCTTGGTTTGTATGATTAGCAATCCTAGTCAAAGTCAGATCAGGTGCCACAAACATGACCAAAAAACCCCCAAAATTGCATTTTTTTCTTTTCAAATCTTCTTCAAGCTGTTCAGTTTTATTTGGACATTAGTATTGTGCTTATCTAGTAGGCTTATTAATATTGATGATGTTACTTATCTTGGGTAATAAAACATCTGCAAGAAAACAAGCAAGTTCAGAGAGCACCAAGGACCTCATATCATAGACTTCTTTTAACATACAGAACAAATTATACAGACAAGAAGAAAGCTAAGATACCTTTGAACTTACTTATAGCTGTCAACTTAGAGAATGTAAAGGTTCCAACCAATGACTTTAATACACATCCAAATACTTGATTGGAAGACCCTCCACTATGCCATATCCAACTATCTGTGGAACTCCAAATCTAATTTCCTTGGCAAATCAAAGGATTTTCTAGCCATGAAGCAAATTCTAGAGTCTTGAGCAGTAGGATTGCTTAGGATAATCATTTTGAATTCTGGTTAATGTTTTGAATATATGGGATATGTATCTGATGAAATAAAAGGAAATGAGAGTGCCAAAAATAATAGAGACTGAAAGATAATCAGCTACCTGAAACATAATAAGTGCTTAGTTGGGTTAGTCTAAAGACCTAAATAGTCTGACATTCTATTCCCGGGGAGTCACTCAAAAACAATTAGAAAACTGAAAGTAAAACATCAAAAAATACCAGTGTCTGGTACTCAGTGGCATGCTAATTTTGATTCTGGTGATAACCAATAGCCTCCAGGATCATTCATTAGCATGCAGTGAAACATCATATTAAAGAACAAAAATGTGAAGGAGTTTATGATTGATTATTAAATAATAATTATTGGATTATTTATTTCCAAGTCCAGGGAATCAAAATATATACCATCACACCTTCACAAATTAGGTAAACCCTAATGAATTTGGTTCATTACATGTGAAGTCCATTGCATCCAAGTCCAGAAAAATCAAAGTTTCACTGGAAAAGCTGTTCTGTTCTGAGAAAAAAGGTACGCGAGACCGGTGTTCCAACAAACAGCTCTTTCTAATGTAACACTCAGTGACTTGTAACAGAACATTTGCTGGAGCCGCGGTAGCCCTTTTTATAGCAGCTGCTCACGGCTTGCGGCCAATGACAGTTCTTTAAGATTTCCCGCCGTCACGCGGGCCAATTGCAATGGTACTTTATTGACCAATCCTATTGTGTCCTGCTCGGCCAATCAGATTTAGTTATTTGGAGTATTCTAATTTCTATACACAACACCCCTCCCCTCTTGGTTTCGTCCAACGGCGTAACGTAGTCACACAGGTAGGTGGGGATTTTGCGGGTCTACTTGACCTGCACAGCCAGTCTCAGCGTGGTCTTCCATTGGTTCGCAGGATCGGCTTTCTCCGCGTCTTCTCCATGGAACTCCCTGGAAGGATGATCAGCCTTGCCGTCCCGCCTGGGTCTCCTCAGGCTGGTTGAGTTGCTTTGCGCTCCTCCTGGTTTCGTCCGGGTGGTCAAGTGCTGGTCTGGCTGTCTTTCCTTCCAGGAAGGTCTTGCCTCGCTTCCCTGCTACCGGTTCTTTTCTCTGGAGGTCATCTATGGTAAGTGTTCTTTTGTTTTACCGGGGTTCTAATTTGGGTTGTGTTGTGTCTTTTGTCGTGTTTTGGTGGTTCATCCTCTCCCTTTTTTATTATTTGGCATTTCCCCCTCCTCGGGTTGTTTTTGGATTGTTTGATGGGTGGATTTGCGGCAGTGCTTTGGAGCTAGGTAGATTACCGATATTGCATTCCAATGTCCCAGAGAGAAGCTGTTCAATGTTGTCGTTTCCATGTTCGGCCATTGTCTATGTGTAGCCGCGTATGAACTCAGGGCCCTGTAATTTGAGTAAACTGTGACTGGAGCGCATAATGGGTCCCAGTTAAGATGTGGCGGACTAAGGTCTCTCAAATGGTAAAGGAGCAATATTACTTGGAGTCAAGGGGTTTTCAGAGGTTTTGGTGGGTGTAGTCTATCTAGGTTGGAAACAGCAATTTCACCACAGTGAGGAGTTCCTGCTGGGCCTTTTGTTAGTGGTTTGTGCTAGGGGTATTGCTGACTTATTAAACAGTTTGTTTAATCTATCTTGGATGTCCCAGCTGCCAGTTTTCTAGGGTTCTTTAGTATAACGAACCATGCGTTCAGTATCGTCCCATTTAAAGGGCCAGTGAAGCCGGTGCTGTAGGCATGTCGGATGCCCTGTGCAGCTTAGGTATTGTTCAAAGCTGAGCAGTAAACTGGGGCCATGTCAGAATATACTACATTGGCAGTCCATGTGTAGCAAACAGTTGTTTCAAGTTGTTTTAGACTGCTTCAGTAGTATCTGGATGCCATAAGAATAACCTCAGGCCATTTCCCATTGCAGGAACTGGTGCAGGGGGGGGGGGTAGCCTTGATTTGGCAGTCATGCATGTTGCCAACCCCATTTTTCAATGTCTTTGTCCAGCGCCTGGCCAGCAGACATACACTGCCCTGGCCAGGGCTTTTTCATTTTTACTGTGCCCAGGTGTCCTCGTGCAAGCATGCACAATACTTCTCGCTGCAATTTTGGGGAAGTTACGCACACCTGTCTCCCCACAGTATACAACCCTTTTCAAGGAAGGCAGTTCAGTCTGCCGGTGCGAAAAGGTTTAAAAGTCTTACCTCTCATCCTCATCGCGGCCAGCCCTTACCCTACCATACAACGCAGAATTCGAGCTATCAGTCGGATTTTTTCGCGGTAGCTTTTAGCGACGTCTGCTGTGGTTAGTGGCAGATTCGGCCATGTCTTGAATCTGAAAAAGTTGTGATGGTGGGAGCAGGGTCGCTTTCCATGTCAGGCAGTGGGAACGCTTAAGGCATCCGCTCAGGTGATGGTTTTCCTGGGCCGAGGATGAGTGTGTAATTGTATGCCAGCGTGGAATTCTGACCATCTCGTCATTCTTGGTGAAAGATGTTCGGGTTGGTTTTTTCCCTGCAGAATCCAAGCAGGGGTTTGTGGGTCTGTTGATAATAGAAATGCCCTACCTATCGGTATTTGTGGAATATCTGACGCCTGCTGCTATGATTGCGAGGGCTTTCTCGGTCAAGTTGGCTGTAGTTCCTTTCAGATTTTGACAGGTTTTGGAATAGAAGGCGATTGGAGCTTTCTGCCGTCTGGTAGTTGCGGCTCAGTAAAGTGCCGATCCAAAAAGTGATGCATCACAGGTGACCGTCAGTGGCAGGATGTTTGCTGTATTGGTAAATTAAAACGGTTTTGGATGTTTAATAAGTCCTTAAATGTTTTTGGAATGCTGCTTGTTTTTTTTTATTTAATAGCCGATGTAATGGCTGCTGCTATGGGTGCCTTTTGGGGCACGGAAGCACATTGTAGAAGTTAGAATGGAGACTAAAGAACGCTTGTAAGTCTGTTTTGTTCTAGGTGCTGGGTGCGTCTTTAATTGCTTTTATTTTTCTTTTCACGTGGGGTGTATCCCTTGCTCATCTATAAGGTAGCCTAAGAATTCGACTTGATTGGTGGCTAGTTTACATTTTTCTCTTTTTGACTTTAAGGCCCTGCTTTCCTGAATCTTTGCAAGACTTCTCTGCAGTCTATGTTCTAGCTTGGTGTTTGTTTTTGCTGATACTAATATGATCGTCAAAATCAGGGGACAAAGCCCACTTTTTAGTCGCATTTAGGAGGCGCTCCATTAGGCTTTGGAAAATGCCTGTTGCATTGAATGCCCCTCTGTGTGTGACTATAGTGCTGTGCCTCTGCAGTTTTCGGGGTCAACCAGTAGCTGTTGTATGGCTTGTGCGCGATCAAGTTTCGTGAAAAATTTTCCTCGCCGCTAATGAATTGCAACAGGTGTTGAAACTACTGGAACAGGGTTTATGCGGCTTTGCTGGAGTGCATGATTGAGGATTGGCCTTATACTTGCATCAAGATGTGCAACCGACCCATTGGTTTGACAGGAGTCACGATGGGAGTTTTCCCACCTGGCAATGGGTCGATTGGCTCTAACAACCCTTGGTGCGATGAGTTTGTTAAGCTGTTCATCTATTTTCGGTTTTAAGGCAAAAGGGAACGCGTCTGGCTTTGAGCCTGATGGGAGCTATCTTAGGCTCTAGGCTGTCGCCTTGTAGTGCGCCTAGAGTCCCATCGACTACGTCCTGGAACTGTTTCAGCAGGCTCTCCTCCCAATCGGTCCTCGGCGACGCTGTTGATTCCTGTCACTGTGTTTCTGGCTTCGATTCCGCAGGGGTGCGGAACATTCGATTCCCAGCAGGCTAGGGTGATCACAGTTTGACATGTCGTCCCGAGGAGGTACTTTTCAGCATGGTTTTTTGAATTCTATTAGAAAAATATCCAAGACCTAACTACCAGGGATTACCATGGATTCGTTTTCCCCCTGGTAATCTTTGAGTATTAGGCTTTGCTGTTCAGTTCTCTTTTTGCTTGATGCTTGTATTAGATTTCTGATGGTATTCCATGATACCATTTGACAGGTATGATCCAGAGTCTACTTCATCTACAGGGCTTTCTTTGATTTTTATGTTTATTCGGACCTTTTTTGCGTTTGCTGCCCTAGCATTTCATGATTATTTTTTGATATGTTTTCCTTCTCTGTCGTTCAGTTCACTAGCTTCTGTTCTCTCAGTTCCATCGGCTTCTGGTTGTCTATCGTTCGTGTTTCTGGGGGTGGTGGTGCTTGCACATCTTTTTGTATGATAGCTCTTTTTGTCCGGCAGACCCTTGCAATGTGCCCGCCGTTTCTCACAAAATCTGCAATTGGCATCGGCAGGAATTGCATTCGGAGTGCGGGTGGTCCCTCCGCATCCAGCACACTGGAATTCTCACCTCTTCCTCTTTTTTCCGCTAAACATTTTCTTTCTGACTAAGCCTGTGTATGTCTTCATTGTCCTCATGGTGTTGCTCGGGGAGTCAAGGTCTTCATGGTGAGGCAGTCGGCGGTGGGTTGTTTGCTGGTTTTGAGTTTGTTCTATGATTCTGGATTTGTTGAGTTCATTTGGCACAATGGTGGCTGTGGATTTCTTGGCTGCTTCAGCAGCGTGGCTTCTGTGATGGCCCTCAGCCACCTGTGATATTTGGTCTGTTTGTAGCTTGCCTTTGGAGTGTAGCTCCTTCAACTCTGGGGACCATCGCTTCGTGTCGGTCTCATGGCTTTCGTCCATGTTGAGAAATTCGCAGGCTCCTCCGATATCTCTTAGGGCTGCTATGAAATCCTCCTATGCTCTCGTCTTCTTGTTGATCGCCGCTTATAGAATTCGTGCCTTTTAATAAGATTGGAGAACCACAGGCATGTAATGGGCTCGTAGCATTTGGTTTAATTCTGGCCATGCCATTTTGTTTGATGTCCTGGCACTTTGGCTAACGCCTTGGCCATTTTTGGAAATGGCAGGGCCACAAAGTGCATGAGGAACACGGCTCTCTTCTCTGGTCGGTTATTTCTTTAGCTTTCGTTGCTTTCTAAGCCAAACATATAAAGTGGTCAATGTATGACTCGCCAAAATCTTATTCGGTCTGGGTTGAATGGTGCGGGCGTGCATTGTTACTGGCCATTTTGTTTTTGCCTCGGTTCTTGTTGCCGCGTGCTCGGTCTCATTCTTCTAAGACGATCCGGCACCTTCGTCGCCAGTGTTCTGTTCTGAGAAGAAAGGTACATGAAGACCGGTGTTCCAACGAAAGCTTTTTTAAATGTAACACTTAGTGACTTGTAAGCAGAACATTTTGCCAGAGCTGCAGCATGCCTTTTTATAGCAGCTGCTCGCGGCTTGCGGGCCAATGACAGTTCTTTAAGATTTCGCTGTCGTCAGGCAGGCCAATTGCAATGGTACTTTTATTGACCAATCCTATTGTGGCCTGCTCGGCCAATCAGATTTAGTTATTTGGAGTATTCTAATTTCTATACACAACAAAAGCCATTGCCATTTGTTCACCAGCAAGTGGAAATCAGAGATGGATTTTCTCCAAGCTGGTTCTGAATGAAAATATACTGATAACAGGAATATGCACATCCCAGAATCATTGTTGTGCAAAATGAATTCACTGTACGTGAAGCTACAAATCGTGGAAGTGAGCTGTTATACTCCTAAGGCAACAATGACTTCTTAACATAAATCCTAGTCCATCTGGGAAATTCACTCTTTCCTATCAAATCCCAGTAATCTCCAGTTCTCTAAACTGACCTTCGAAAGCTACTTGAATTGTTGATGTTTTTGGTGAAAGGAATGGGAAGCAATAATTTGGATCATCAGATCAAATTTCATTTTCATAACTCTGGCATAAATATGTTAGAGAAAACTCTGTGTTCTCTCATGTTCATTACCTCTGTCTATTGTGTGGAGATTTTCTGGTAAATTTGTCTAGTCTAAGCTTTGTAATCTAAAGTAGTTTACATGGGAATAAGATTTATTCAAAAGAGGGGACACTTTTGAGCAATCATTTAAAATATCATTTTGCATAATCTTATCTCTATTCAGTCCTGATATCATAGGATGTGAAAACTCATTGTTTGAGGATGGGTGAAGAAAGAAACCATAACATGTTCCACTGTAAACTGCCTAGGGATAAGTAAGTGGTGGCATATAACACTAACAACAGTTTAGTGCATTTGTGTCAATGCAAATTTTGTGAGTAGATGGAATAGTTTAAAAATCTAGGATATGAAAATTTTAGTCTGAAAATGACAGACATTTCTCCTTTAATAAAATAAACCATTTGCATTGTGTCTACTATACACCAAAGCAAGGTGATAGGAAGATTTTTGCCTTCTAAAAACTATGCAACAACTATGTTCCTCTTCTCCTGTAAATGTTACCCCCAAATCTTTTGTGCTCCTGTCAAAGGAGCAGAGGTGTAATCAAGTGAAGTGATCACAGAAGAGTTAAATAAATGTTTCAAGTTTTCTTATTAATTTCTTATCATTTCAGGAGATTGTTAAATGTCAAAAAGTGAGCCCCCCCTCCCAGTTATCAGTCTAAAACTGAACATACTGTGAGACATAAGGTAGCAGGTGTCTCGGCTCCAAACTATCACGTCTGTGGGCATTCTGTTATAACAGGTGCTCCAAAAATTTGAACAGATTTTAACAAGAGCTGTATGGGCTTTTTAATTAGCCTGGTTACTCAGCATGTGTAAGAAAGCACTAGGTATACGTTTAAAACATCACAGTGTCTAACAGCAAAAAATAATAAAAGAAAAGAAAAGAAGTAATCTCACCAGCCCATAAATATTTTCTTTTGAGCTTTCAGCCATTCTTTGATTCCTCCTATCTGATGCAAGGATCTAATCCTCCTGTTTGAGGTTACCGAAAAGAAAAGTCTTCTTTAGTAATGAAAAGCTGTGGTGCTAATCTGAGTTGGACATGGCTTACTGAGAAAGTGTATTTGGAACAATGGAATGACAAATATTAGCCAATTTTATATACATCTTCTCTTTGAAGCAGTGTGGCATTATTTCATATCTGTATTATCATTTCAGTCTGACATGTACTCAATACTGTACTCACTTTAGCCAAAAACAGGAAAACAATCTGCCTTCAGATGGAAGAACTCGGGTGATGTTTCTTTTGGACTTTATGTTTTAAAGGCAAAGCAAGGAATTTTTTTTATCTGTCTCACACATAATGAAATCAAGAAAAATTCTCACAATACAATCTGAACTTGTTTGGGAATTCATGTGAGAGCTGTAGATATGTTTTTAAAGTGGTAGTAAGAAAAGTAATACTTATGGTTTTTTTCATAAGAAGCCAGATTCTCTTTTAAAATCAGTCAAAGTCTCTTTTATTTTTCTCACCTGGGACTTTGAGGATTTTGTAGATTGTGAAGAAGTATATCACATATATTATTTTTAGCTGATATCATATATATCATATATCTATATCATATATAGCTGATATAGAACTATGATCAGTTCAGCTGCATAGAATTGTGATCCTTTGCCTCTCGTTAAACTTGTTAATCACTGTCAGATTAACTATTTTTCCTTATAAATATGGGATAGATTTTCTCATTTGAACTGTTTAAGATGATGCCCATCTGAACTGGTTAAAATGATGTCCAACATGCACACCTCATACTCAAATGTATGTAATTCTTCACTCCAACATAAAATTAAATGCATCTACAAATTTGCACAGCATTATCAAATAGGGTAAGAAAGTGAGGGCGGGGGGGTCAAGAAGAAATGGATTTATTTGTTGAATTAATGGGTAATATAATCCAGATTTCCAACAGCAGGATTAAACACTATTATACAATTAAATAAATGTATAGACAAACCAATGTTCAGGTGCATTAAGTGAAAAAGAGCATATACTTCCAAATGTGTCATGGTATGTGTGGCAAACAGTATACACATGGTTATTTATACTAATCCTTTGCTTGCTTACACAAGCACAAATCTCCCTCTGAATGCCTACAATTATATCTTTCGAGCGAGAGCTCTTACTGCCTTATTTTTTAAAAATGTGGGATTTTCTTCTCAGTAGTCACAAGTAGGATGGGAACAATGGCTCTTTTTACGCAACATATCTGCACGGCATCTGGCTCAACAAAGGTTGGGTAAAGGGGTTTCTTGTGGCAAGGGAACAGCAAACTTCCAAAATGTTGCAGGAATTGCTTAATTTAAAAAGCTTTTTTAAAATAAAGAAAAAAGAGTTTTAAATGGAAATACAATTTTAAATGGAAATTTTAAAAGAACCAAGATTGTTGGGAACATCATTCGGTACACATTTTTAATTTTTTTCCATTGTCCAAAAATCTCAAATAAAGCTAATAGGAGTGTTAGGTAAAGCTGTGACCCTGAAGAATTCTCTGATGGAATGGAATGCATGAGTGGCCTTGAGGAAAGAGAAGAAGAGATGCTTGCTAGAAAACAATGAGACAAAACTGGCAGGTGCTTTTGTGTCATATTAAAAAAGAAACTCAGGAAGGACCCACTGTCATTGATCAGGCAGTTAAAAGTGGCAGGTAAGAAATTTGTATTTTCAGACTTGCATGATTCTGCTAATGCAGCCTTGGAATAAAGTAGAATTTAGTGCATTGTAGTCTTGTTCCCTGTCTGGTTTACCCAGGAGATCTGACATGCTAAAGAATGGCTCCCACCTGCCCTAATGTTCCTGATTTTATAGCTTAGGTGTGAATGACAACCTGTGCTTGGCAGCTCATTTTATAAAAGCAGGAAAACTTGTTTGCAATCTGCCTGAAAAATTAACTTTCAAACAAAACGTCATAATTACAAATTATGCTTGGAAATTAAAAAAAAACACACACATTGGAGAACTAAGAGTTAAGTTGCTAATTACAGTTTATTTATCTTTCTTATATTTAGTTTGGCAGTTCTGACTATCTTTTCACTGTAGAGTGTTGGAGGTCAGTTAGGATTCAACTGATCCTAGAGTCACTTGACAATGATATTTATAATTAGATGGAGGGAAGTAAAGGAGCTGCTGCTTTCTCTTTCTCTCCCTCATTAGGGCTGGTTAGCTCAGCCAGTTTTATTGCTAGCTTAAAGTCAAGGAAAAGGGTCATGTGACAGTTTCCTAAATGAACTGTTTTGTAAAGTGTTGTTGCCTTTTTTTACGGATGCTTCCATCACAGCTCTTCCAGAATTCTTCCCAGTTGGCAGCTGAAATGGGACATTCGTGCAGGACGCCCATCAAAAAAGGATTTTGACCACGGAGAGTCAGATGAGCAGAGATCTATTTTAAAGTGTTTCTGTGCATTATCATAATTATCGTTATATTATTGCGGAACAAATATTTTCCTCTTGGTTACTTAACTTGAATTTGTCTTCTGAAGTTTGGCAAATTTAATACCAGGTTTTTTTTCTTCTTCTTCAGTTTAGTTGTATCTGATTCTAATTACAGATTAGTTACTTAAAAATTACCCTATTAGAATTTGAATGGCAAATATTCTACATTCCCCAACTATTCAAACATTAACCATATATTCATTTAATACACAGTGGTACATATACTTAATTTAGTTTGAATAATTGATATTTTTTTAAAAATCTAAATTTTTAAAAAGACATGCAAAGATTATTTGACTCAGACCTGCAAATGTCAGAGTCCGATTATAGTGCTTTTATTGATGCCCCAAATATCTCCACAGTATTGGCTTTGCCCCACCTAGAAGGACATTAATCCTAGTGAAATTTATCATTTAAAGATATTGGAAAGGAGACTTCACAGCATCCCTTTTTAAGAATACTTTCCCATGGATTTGGATTTGGATGGATTTGAATGCAAAGGTTGAGACCATTTTGTATGTATGTTGAACTTCCCTGTACAAATGCTTGGAAGCCATCTCCTTTCTTGGACTGTATAAACATTACAAAAATTGCAAAATTCTGTGCCATCACAACTGCAATTGAAAAAATAATGATTTTGACATCAATGCCTTTCACCCCAACTCCAGCTAACCCACTTGGATTGATCTCCCATCACATATATACATTTTCATAGACATTTCTATGTATAGGTAGACAATTTTTTTAAAAAAGCAGACCTTGCACTTGCTGCAAATGCTAAGAAGAAAAAATATATATATACACGTGTAGACAAACAGAAATATTTCTTTTTTAAAATTTAAATATATTTTATGTCATCTATATTATTTTTTCCATTTAAAATGTGTCTTATTTGATCTATGTCTATGTAGCAAATATAAAATAAAATAAAAAGTGGGTACTGTTTTTGTTCATAATTAAGCTCTGTTAGATTTTAAACTGGCTCATTCCATAAATGGTGCCTTTGAAGGCAGACTTCAGACTCTGCCTTTTCATCTAAGTTGTATAAGGAAATGACATATTTAAATTCTATCCCAGATTTTGTTGGAAGGTTGCTTCCTTGACTATTTATTAGGATATGGTTCAAACAGGAATTTGGAAAACAGTCCTACTCAACATGCACTGATTCAAAAGCAATCTGACTCAACTTGTTAAATCTGATGCAAGATTCAAACATATTCAGCTCCCCACTAGTAATAATCCTATAGACCATCATGGAAAAGTCACCCAATAGTTGTAAAAGTTTCACAGAATTAGCTGGAATTTTGAGAAATAGTAGACTATTTTCAGAAGTTGCCAAAATTCGGAGAAATAGGCATCCCACTGGTTTGCTTCAAAAGCTTTAAAAATGCTGTTAACTTTAATAGGAGGAAGATTGACAGATTATTGATACAGCTGGTCCTTCTTTCGGGAGAAAGATTGTGTCTAGGGGATTAAGCTTAAACAGTTTGTTGCAAGGATGCTTGCACAAGCAGAACTATTCCAAAGTTAGAACAATAAATTTAAAAAGGCTTGTGCATCCTCTCTACTATTTAGTGAAAAGCATCTATGAAATTACATATTATACAGGGGCCTTCTGATGATTGTTGGACACTGCCCAGAATCATACTCACATGGCAGGATTCAATTTTTTTTACTACTGGTTCTGTGGTTGTGGCTTGGTGGTCGTGGTGGGGTAAGGATACAGTAAAATCTCCAATCAGAAGTGGTATTTGCCAGTTCTCCAAACTACTTAAAATTTTAACAAAAAGAGTTAAAAGTAAATGAAAACTGAACTCTGACAGGAATAGGGAGTATATTATCAAGAAAGAAAGACAAACTATGTACAGACCTTAGAGTTATTTTGGAGAGCTAAATGTTCACTTTCCCTCACATAAACTAGGAGGATCATTTATGTACTGTATGTATGTATTGTCTGTAGCTAAGCCATGACTTCCCCCACATTTGGCCAAGTCAAAAATAGCATTATTTTGATGCTGAAGCAGGGGTTGGATGACGGACTATTTCGAAAGGCCTTATTGATGGACTCTACCAAGTTGAAAGTTGGTCACTCAGAGCTAACATCCAGCCAAGATAGTGGGCTTTAAACTTATCACCTTGTGATCCCATAAAACCTCTGCTCCATGTTTTTCATAAGTACCTACTTTATTCTCTGTCAGACCTGCTATCTAGTCTGTATTAATGAAAAAGGGGACACAGAACTTCAAGTTAACGTCTTGCCTATAAACTTAAAAAGCCCTGGGAGTTTATTGTGGCAAATGTAAGTAAGAGATAAGAAGATTCAAGAAATATGAGCAAACTCCAGCAACTGTAAACAAGTCCCACAACAAATATTTGCAGACTAAAATAATCCTCCAGATACATAGACTCCATCTCCTAAAATTTCTCAGCCAGCATGGCTGTTATTGAAAATTTGGAGAACTGAAAGTCTGCCCATCAACATGGCACCTAGGTTGGAGAAAGCCATTTTACAGGAAAATTTCACATATGGATAAATGGATTTAAATAGAACAAGATTTTAGGAAAAAATTGAGAAGCTGACATTAAAAACAGTTGGAAAAATAAATTCTGAAAAATCACACAAAATCACTTTCTGTATTTGTTCCACCAGAGCTTTTTAAATATGGTATTTCTCATGGATGAGAGAGAACTCAGAAAGAACAGATTATTATCTAATATTCAACTTCCTGAAAGCCCTGGCATCAGAGAGGTGTTGTTTTTCTTTTACAAACCATTGTTCATCATTAGACACCAATCTCACAATCATTCAATTCTTCCTCCCATTTTGTTCATTGCCCTTGCATTTTCCATGTATGGACTAAAGTGATTTATTTTTGCAGACATATCAAAAGTCTTTTTAATGTCCATCCAAATGCCTTTTCTAAGCTTTAGAAAAATCCAAAATTCAGGCACTCCATCTTGCCTTAGAAAAACCACAGAAAGGAGTTCAATGTATGGGAGTTGTCTAAATTCTGTATGTTTCTATGGATGTACGGCACTTAATCTAGTGTTCCTCAATCTTGTGCTCTCCAGGTATGCCAGACAAGTTAGCTAGATGGCATGGGTTACAATGACACCCATTAACAAGTGTCATGACATCATGCTTTCTCTCACTTGAATTATGACATGATATATGCAAATACAAACAGGCACAGTGGCTCAGTGACTTAAAAGTCTCCAGAGAAGGTCTATACTCCGGCGGATTGAGTCCCACCACCATATGATGGAGTGAGTACCTGTTACTTGCCTCAGCTCCTGCCAAATTAGCAGTTTGAAAACATGTAAATTCAGGTAGATAAATAAGTACCACTTAGGTATCACTTTGGTTGGGAAGATAACACCATCCCATATTTCTCCATACGCTTTGTGCTAGCTATAGCAGTAGCACTTAGACCAGGGGTGTCAAACTGGTGGCCCATGAGCTGGATGCGTCATGTGCAGGCAATGCCCACCCCTGCTCTGCAAAGGCAAAAAATGTCACGATACGTCACGATATGTCACATGACATAATTGAGTTTGACACCTGTGACTTAGACTTATATACCATTTCACAGTGCTTTACAGCCCTCTCTAAGAGATTTACATAGTCAGCGTATTGTCTCCAACAATCTGGGTTCTCATTTTACCGACCTCGGAAGGATGAAAGTCTGAGTCAACCTTGAGCCAGTGAGAATCGTACTGCTGAACTGCTGGCAGCCAACAGTCAACAGAAATAGTCTGCAGTACTGCATTCTAACCACTGTGTCTCTATGTTGACGACATGACTGTAGAAACCTATTCAGACAATGCTGGCTCAGTGGCTTAAAGAAACGGAGATGAGCACTTCAACAACTAGTGGAGTAAAATCCTCAAGGATTCCTTTTTGTGCAAATACAAAAGGGGCAGTGTTTGCATCATGATGTCACAACACCTGCTTTAACACTTTCTCCTTTGTCTTATTGCAGACAGTCATGCCAGCAAGGCGATTATGAGGAATGAAGTCCAATATAGCTGAAAGACAAGGCTGAACTTTTTTGCTTTTGCTTTTGACGTTTACTTTTCACTCTGTTGATGACTGATGTGGAAAGAGCATTTGAGGTCAAGGATAGCTGGTTCTGGAGAGCAGATATCATGCAAGAGCATTCATCATTTGACAACTGTTTATAATCTGCCTCAGTAAATAAAAGACAGAAATACATGAGACTCAAATCTATGCTTGAGTTTGTAGTGCTCACAAGTCAGAGTATTCACTCATGGATTTGAAAGGAAAACTTGGACAATCTCAAATGAATGCTAGCATGTGTTTGGAGTCCAACAAACATTGATTTGAATTCTCCTTTCCATAGACCCTGTGGCTTCTTTCACTGTTGGTAAGATTCTCCACTGTTCTTTCTCCCAATGCCATCAATATCCATTCTGCAGGCCCTTCCAGATGTCAAGCAAACTCCTCATTATTCCGATACCTTTGGCTTTATCTAATTTGCAATCTTGTCTTAATCAAGATTAATAAAAGGATAACATTCCTTCCATGCCACTTTCAGCATTTGCTTCTGAATACATGTGAAAATTGTACTAATAGGCTAGTAATTCATTTGTCTCTCTGAAGCTAAATAGTACAAATCCAGCTAGTGTTTGAATCGAAGACATCTAGACTGCCCTGGCTAAGAAATGCCTTGGTGGAAGTGATCTTGCAGTCCTTTTTGTCACCAAGCAGAACCATGTCAATTCACTCAGGCATTTTCCTGCATTGTAAATGTTTCAATGTTCACAATTTTATCTATCCAGCCCATCAGAGGAGGACATAATTTGGAAAATATTAGACTGTGCAGAGATGGATAGATTGACATTAAAAATAAAGGACAAAGAAGACACAGAGTATTACTGAACAAGGAATAGATTTTACGAGTGGTTAAAGATAAGAGGAGGAAATTAGATGAAGAAAGATTATTGTTATGTATGAATTAAATATAAAGAGGGTTTATAATTATAGATATGTCAATATAATCCATAGAATTACATTACAAAGAGAAACTTAGTCAAAACTATTCTTTAATACTATTATTATTGTTATCAGTATATATGTTCATATTTCTGTATGTTTTTCTGTAAATGATATGCCCTGACAATACACTCTATTCAAAATGTTTATGAATAAAAAAACATATACCCAAAAAATATCTATTATCTTATTGTGACATAATTGATTCAGCATAATTCTGAAATTCTGAAAGAAATTAATCATAGCTCATGCATTTACAAACAACCAATTACAACATGGAAGCAAATGGAAGTTACAATCACATCTTATTGTTCCATTCTTGGAAACTACAGTACAATCTTTGCAAGGAACACAATTTGACACTTGGAGCTTCACCAGAGAAACTTGAGGACAGCAAGTAAAAAGTGAAGACAGGAAGGCAGAAACTGTGATTGTGATCACCGGTAGGGCAACAGTCGTGCCTCTGATTTAGCAAGAAGAGGCAACTCATTGGAGGAAGCTGAAATAGAACAACCCTGTAGAGAGTTGCTGCAGCAGGAGCCTGTATCTGGAGGTATGTTTCTCGCCTTTGACTTTCCTTTGAGGAGGGAAGACTTTTCACATTGTGTCCACTGTCTTTCAAGTCTCTGAATTAAAAATTCCAACTCAGCAAGAAGGCTTCATCCTTCATCGGAAGCCATTGACTTCCCCATTGGGTTGCAGTCCAGGAGGGTTCAAGAATGGGGACACCCCTCATTAAGTCATGGTTTGTTAATGCTTGTTGGAAACTAAATGGCTTACAAGTATGGTGAAACACACAACAAAAAATAACAATAGAATGTACAAGTAGGTCTTATTTACAGCCAGTGGCAGATTAAGGCTCACTGATGCCCAAAGCACTCACAAATCTTGGTGCCCCCCTCCTTTATATATACTGTACAAACAAAATCATATTCTCAATTTTGTGGTGTCCCTTTTGGGCCTGGTCCCCTAAGCACATACTTAATCTGCTTAATGGTTAATACACCTCTGTTTACAGCTGATAATGAACCCTACAAAATGGTAGCATTATTCAAATTCTCACTTTTCAGTGTGACATTTTTATGTAATATAGCAGTGGTCCCCAACCTTTTTTGTACCAGGGACCAGTTTCACGCAGAAATATTTTTTCAAGGACTGGCAAAATCAATTCTTTCCCAATAGTAAAGGGCTTCTTTACTATTTCTTCACTAAAATATATATATTTATATGTATTTTAATCACAATTATTCATTCTTTGCGGCCCAGTACAAAATGATCCAAGGACCGGTACCAATCCGGGGCCCGGTGGTTGGGGACCCCTGGAATATAGGGTAACTGGTTCCAGCTCTATGGACATAGGCAATTGAAAATGTACATATGGATTGTATATGCTTATTAATGAAATATAGGAGTAAAATATTATCAGAACATACTGATAACTAATTTATTCTTTACACAGTCACAGAGTGGTTATGGAAAGGAAAATAAAAAATATTCTAAATATTATTCCTAAAACTACCAAGGTCTGCCCTTGCAGGCTGCTCAGAAATGATATGTAAAGCAGGAAGTGGTGGTAAGATTACAAATAGATCATCCTTCAGTTATTTTTATGTGGGTTTAGTGTTTTTTTTTAACTGCTTTCCACTGGATTATGATCTGCCTTGTTATCTTCTAGATAAATTGCATAAATATTTAAAATCAATCAAATGAAGAAAGGACAGTCTGAAGGATAAAATCTTATTTGAAGCCTACCTGCTATCTCCTGTTTTCTGCTCTAAATTTTTCCTCTTCCTTTCTGAGCTTTCCTTGAACAGATTTTTCCTTTTCCCTACTTTGCACACATGACAATTAGCACCTAAAACCTTCAATGGCAATGACACGCAATAGCTTCAAAGGTGCATGCACTAGCCTTGCATTAACTACATTTTGGGTCATGTTAAATGTGGCCTTGGAATCAATTTATACATTGCACTAAATTGAATATCACACTATTCAAACTCACCTTAATAATGACCTACCTGAATGCAAAATTTACACCCTTTCCAATTAATTCACAATACTAACACCCTATACCTTCTGGGTATGTCATTCACACATCCCTTATTCCTAAATGTCTGCTTCAATCATCAGGTTTTCAACAGCTTTCTAAATGTTGGCTGGATTCATACAAGAGGCTCAGTTAAAGCTTGTGATTGGCAGGGTTCACACAACCTGCTAAGCCCAAAGTAAGCAAACTGCACGAGCCACTGTAACAAAACCAAAGCAAAGCCAGAAGCTCAGTTCCATGTGGTTAGAGTTCCCTCGGGTCTTCTCTTGGTGCAATTTACAAGACCAGATCCTCTAATTTGTAGATTTCCCTGCATCTGCTGGCTATTATGCAGAGCCAAAGGCACCAGTGGTCACTATAAGAAAATATGAACTTCAGAAGATCCTGATGCACAGGTCACCAAACAGAATACTATTCTGCCAAGAATGGGTAGACCTGTAATTCAAGAAGTTGGAAAAAGAAGTGTTTAATTTTCAGCCTAGTTTTGTTAGATAAAAAGAAAGACAAAAAATACTGTGAGACGTAAAGCAGGAGCTAATGGAAAAACCTTGAATATTGACAGGCATTTTGCAAATAGTTCAGAACTCGAATGATCGATCAGACAGTTCTTTATCCCACATTTGATTCCCCAACTTTTGATTTGACATAACCTGTAGAACCAAGTTGGGATTTAGCATTTAAACCAAGATTTCAAAGTGTTTTGTAACTTAAATTTTCCCCAAAATATGAAATATTAGTTATTGTGGTGGCTTATGCTCAACAGCAACCTGATAGCATATAATCATTCAATCAATCAATGCAATTTACAATATATTCAGTTGTTAAAGCTGTTATTGTTATTTTACTATTTTCCTCCTATGTATTATAGGATAATTTCTGAGTGTCTGTTCTTCCCACTTCACAAGAATTCTTTGCGATAGGTTGTCTGGGATAACAAGCAATTAGCTTATGTCATTTAATGAGTTTCATCACTGAGAGCGGGATTTGAATTTGAATCTCTCCTTCTTTAAGTTCTGGCTTCTGCCCAAGGATTTGGGACATGACTCCCTTTCAACTCGCTTTCAGAAAAATTCCTTTCAATCCAAATTTTTAATATACCTCCCCTTTAAATCTGCTCAGATGAAGAAATCTTGCATCAGCAAACCTAAATATTCACAACTCGCACCCTCAAATTCAAACACTAGTTACAAAATGATTTATATATACATATAAAAAACGATTTTGGAGAGGCTTTAGCTTGCCGGCTTGTCGCTAGGGCCTTTGGGGCACAAATTGCATTTTCATTGCCAAGATTTCCTTACGGCCATGAGAACTAGAAATTTTGAAGAAAAAAAAAAACCACCCTTTTTTTAAAAAAAATGTCAAGGGCTAATTTTTCCTTTTTTCCTTTTTTTTTTACACCACCAAAAATACTGAATCTATTGTAAAGATAAATTTCATGGATGTGTCAAAATACTGAAGCTGGAGCCAGTTGGCTGCTTTGGCTCGCATGACCAAATGCCAGGAGAATGAAACCCTCCTTGTCTAGGAAGACCTCATGCTGAATGAGAAGCTGTTGCTGCATTATAGAAATAATTTGTCTCTCCTTTTGTCTTGACTTTGCCAAGAGACAACACATTTTAGAAGACAATTGAAACCTTCCATCAATCTTTCTTCCTGTCTTTTTTTTTTTTTTTT